>JXCR01136765.1:42776-63723 GCA_002079205.1 Phalaenopsis hybrid cultivar | reverse complement strand
ATAACTTTTAAAATAATGCAATGAAATATCGCTTGCTCATCACTAACTTTTATGAGGTGCCCTCACAATGTCAAGGAGCATAACCTCTCTCATTGACTTTAAATAACAACTCATCACCTCACATTACAGAAGTGTTAAATACCATCCAAAATTTGTGTCTAAATTTTCCGACGCACATATTTGTGTCGTATTTTGCAACTGTTACGCGGTGAAAAATATTCGACGTTATTGGTGGCAGAATTTGAGTCGGATTAACCTGAATATTCGACGCAGAAAACAGCAAAATTTATAGTGGTGTTTCGACAGTTTTGGAGTCGGATTAACGTTAAATAAATCGACGAAAAAGCTTTACTTAAAAATGCCAAAAAAATCTGACGCTAAGTAGATGAAAAATCCGACGCAAGAAACCTAAAAAACCCATCCCGCGCACTCCATTTCATTTTCTTATTCATGCGCCCCGCCCCCGTCTCCTTTCCTCCCTCTCGCGACACCGAAACCCTCTTGTCCTACTCTTTTCCTCCCTCTCACCGTCGTCGTTCATCATACCTCCCGGTCACTGTCGCACCACTGAAACCAGGTCGCCGTACCTCCCTTCCGCCCGAAATTGTGACTGATTGAGGAAATGTATTGTGTTATATATTTGCCCCATTTGTTCCTTTTAAAATTTTGGTATGTATGTAAGATTTAAATTTTAGGTGTTAAGTATGTATATACATAACATTTCAGCAGTACGTAAGCAAATTTCCTTATGCAATGAATTTTAGGTGTTAGTTATGTATATACATGAGTATTGAGTGATTTGTATGAGAATTTAGCTATTTATATACATAGGTGTTTAGTGTTAGCTATGTATATACATAAGTTTAGGTGTTAGATGGGGATGTTATTAGTAGAATTCAAGTTAGTTAGTTGAAGTAGTGTAGTAATGCAACGGGTCTATTGTTCAAGGTGACGTTGATATAGATGAGAATGTTATTAGTAGAATTCAAGTTTGTTGGTTGAAGTAGTGGAGTATGCATTGGTTCTATTGTTCAAAGTGATAGTGATATAGATGAGGATGTTATTTATAAAATTCACGTCGATTGGCTCAAGTGGAGGAATGCATCGGGTCTATTGTTCAAAGTGATGGCGATTTAGAATGGGAATGTTGTATGACAGTGCTGAGACCTGCAATGTTTTATGGTATAGAATGTTGACCTTTAAAAGCAAATCATAAAAAAAGGATAATTTTTATTGAGAAGAGAATGCTTAGATGGACGCATGAGAGCCTTGACACTTAAAAGACAAAATGATAAATGGATATATATGTGATAGGGTTGTCATATATCAAATGACGGACAAGATTAAATAGAGATGTTGACAAACTAATGAGCTTGATCTGCTTGACCAAATAATGTTGACTTCAAATATTGATCAGTATTGACTAATTTTTATTTTCCGTAACAGTTGTACCTATCTATAAAGCTACATTTATGATGTAGATGAATATTCGTAATTTGAGAGCTTAGATATATAACATATAATATCCATGACGAAAAGGACCCGGGCGGCGGGACAAAAGAACGGGAGGCCTTATGGCCTTGGTGCGAGGAGCATAATCTTCAAGGACGAGATCTTCCGTGGTCCCGTACTGAGTTCCCTGAGCTACTCATAGCCAGATCAGGATGCTATAGCCAACCAAGTCGTTGCAATGAACAAAGAGCTTCATCAGTTGTGCGAACAGATGATAGAAGGCCAATAAAGGGTTGAAAACTCTATAGCACGCATGACGGAGACTTCAGCAAATCGTCAGGGCAAGCAACTAATAACATTCGTAGAGGATGAGGAGGAGGAGAGGGTGGGAGATGACGATTAGAACTTACTTTCTGTGTTTTATTTATTTATTTTTAGCATTACTTTGAACATTTAATGAAGTTTTTATTTTATTTTGTTGTTGTTATTTCGGACAATTTGTTAAATTCTATAACTTTACATTATTGATATTTAGTTGAGCTATAATCTGTGTTAATGTTATTTATCCATGGCTGGATAAAATATTGTTGCATTGTGGATTGTATGCATCGTGGCGGTTGTGAAAATGTAACTGGTATTTTTTTTTTTTGTTAAAGGTTAGCATTTGTTTTACGTTCGATAATCCAACGATCAAGTGACAATTATTTTTTTTGCCATTCTTTGATATTATGTTGCTAATCCGACACTAATCTGACACTACTTTTAACGTTCGATTTTTTCGATGCCAAATTTGGACGCAAGCATAGCCTCAACAAAACCGATACAAAGTTAACGCAAATAAATTACGACGAATTATTTCGACACTAAAGAGACAAAAATTGCATTACCAACTCTCGTTTTACCTGCAAAAAAATCAAATGTAAATCAGACGCAACGAAGACAATCACCTAAAATATCGTACAATTAGCCTTTGATTTGTGTTTGATACGTCTGATGCAAATTCAATAAATTCCTTTAGTACAATTTCCTAGAGCAAAAAAAAGAAAACAATTAAAAAACTTCCAAGTTTTTTTTAGTAAGAGGTAAGAGATATGTTTGTCATGTCAGCATTTGGTGATGTGATTCCAAAAAGAGATGTTGGACATGAAGAGTTGGAGCCTATTGTTATCCACCTCCAAGAAGACCTTTTGGATATGCTCTTGGCTTGCAACATTCATAAACATTGGCCTAGTTAAGTTGGTCGGACAAAAGCAAAGAGTACAACTACTGATTTGACAACCTCCTTCAATTGGCATCACTCTAGGTCCGCAAGGTAACCCAGATGACCGCACCAAAAGAGCAGCTTATGCAATGGCAATAAAAACAACATTAAATCAACCGAGAAGCCATACCATTGTATCCATTAGCAGCAATAGTAGAATTGTGGTTTCCACCTGATAAGGCAAGGCAAGGCAAGGGGCCAATTGACCTGAATGGTCACCCTAACAGTCACAAATTCATGGTTATACTCCTGTCCAAGTGTCAATCATAGATCCACGCACATGCGCAACACCTCACTGTTGATGCGTTCAACACCTAAGCATGGCACGAAGTGTGCCAGCTTCGCAGTTTGGTCAAGAAGCCCATTTGCATCAATAAGCTAATAGAATTTAGGCGCATTTACATACACACCACCCAATTCCTCTGAATTTATATATCTAACACCTAACTTTTGTTTTTTTACATTTATACCACCTAAATCTTTTATATGACAAAAGAATCATCATTTTTGTCAGACCCGACCTCATAGATTGGAATTGACCAAATCAGAAGCTGCGATTGGACAATATTAAACTTTTTTTTAAAAAAATTATACAATAATCCATTATAACTTTCAATGATAAAAAGAGCCACAAAAATTCACAAGGTACACTAATTGAAAAATTAAATTTCTCCAAAACAACAATATAGTCTGAAAGTAAAATAGTATTACAATCCAACCAACAATAGTTTGAAATTTCTCAGAATTAAACAATAAAATAAACTAAAAGCATAATAAACAACATATTATCTTGTATCAATAGTCCTCCTGTAAATCAATTTTTCATGTCAGACATATCAACCTAATGCTTTACTTGAAAGAAACAATTAATTCAAACAGTAAGTTTACCACAGCTTAGTAAACGTTTACAATCTTATATGTATTAAATTAATATGAAAATATTATATATGAATGTCCAAAAGAAATTTAATTCAATTATTAATTAAAGTGTAAGCTTTCATTTTAGATTAACTCTTTTTGTTTTAATTCAAACATTTATCTTTTCTAAATTTTTTAAGAATTTATATCAGGATTACTGTCATACCCGAAGGTATCCTATAAAGTTGTATGCAAGCTACCTTGAAAATTTTCTGTCCATTAGTACCCTCACAATTTTGCACTCGAAAAAAAAACTTTACCATTTAGATTTCCTTTTTGCAAACACAAGTAAAATAGAGTCCCCAACTAGTATCATTAGGGGTACAACCTATTGATTTAATCATTTTTATTTTATCCATTTAAAGTCATTGCACAACCATTTATCCTTTCTTGTTTCATTTATTTTCATTTCAAATATCGTTTAAGTATCAATATATGTATAATAAAAAATATANTAGTATCATTAGGGGTACAACCTATTGATTTAATCATTTTTATTTTATCCATTTAAAGTCATTGAACAACCACTTATCCTTTCTTGTTTCATTTATTTTCATTTCAAATATCCTTTAAGTATCAATATATGTATAATAAAAAATATTTTTTTTTTAAGACAATAATGCAAGTTTTTTTCAAATAAAATATTAATTTAATGCATATAAAAAAGCAATTACTCACCTTAATCTTTAAGAGACATCTAAAATACTTATCCTTTCACTTTAATTTGTCTTGCAAAAACAAATTTTAATCACTCTCATCCTTTAATTCAACTATTTATTTAATTAAAATCACTAAAATTAATTCATAAAAATATTGATATTAAATTAACATCTTTAATTAAGCTAATTTATATAATTAACTCAAAAACCTATAAATCTTTACCTTGACTTTTTTTTTGATGCATTGATTCGCCTCATTCTCAAATCCTAAGAATTTGTCATCCTTCAACACATGATTAATTTAAACTTCACACAAGCATTTACATTACCAGTTGTTTACTTAATAGAAATAAAACTCCAACATTTACTTCTTATTGTATGAAATAAATAATTTCTGTTTTCAATCTTACGAAGTAAAAGTTCTTCGATTAAAAGGTTNTTCACACAAGCATTTACATTACCAGTTGTTTACTTAATAGAAATAAAACTCCAACATTTACCTTCTTATTGTATGAAATCAATAATTTATGTTTTCAATCTTACGAAGTAAAAGTTCTTCGATTAAAAGGTCCTGTTATAATTTAATAGAAACTAACATTAATTCTTGTAACATTTATTTAAATTAGTTAAATCTAAAATTAAAAGTTACCCTAATCTTAAAAGAATTTTGGCTTGTTGGCCTTAATCGCAGGCGCATGAGCCGTCTCCTTTTTCCTTCACACCAAAAAAAGATTGTGCCTCCTACACACGACACACTTCCCTTCTTCAATGTCGGTTAGTTCTTCTTCACGCACGCCAACACAACGCAGCGCTGACCTTGACAATCTCAGACGAACCCACAAGCGGCGAAGTTAACTTTTCATAACCTGCACAAGAAGCCCTCTCGATAGATTCTCCCACACAAGATGGTTTCTCGTTNTTCCTTCACACCAAAAAAAGATTGTGCCTCCTACACACGACACACTTCCCTTCTTCAATGTCGGTTAGTTCTCCTTCACGCACGCCAACACAACGCAGCGCTGACCTTGACAATCTTAGACGAACCCACAAGCGGCGAAGTTAACTTTTCATAACCTGCACAAGAAGCCCTCTTGATAGATTCTCCCACACAAGATGGTTTCTCGTCTTCTCCTTCCACTTTCTTTGTCACATAAAACACAATCGAACAATGTCGCACGCGAGTTGCCCTCTTCCCTTTCCTTATCTTCTTCTTCCTTCTTTCTTCTCCTTTCTCTTCTCACAAAACCCTAAAATTTTTCTTCCGCACACGGGCACTCTTGCTCTCGCCTTTCTGGTTTAGTTCTTTAGTATGTATGATGGTTCGAAAATAGGACATACTACTCTCAAGATAACCATAGAGATGGTCATCTGTGTTGTTTGGTATTTTATTTTATTTTATTATTTTTACAAATTTTACAATTTTCCCTCATACAAATGTAATCATCAAAAATTAAAAAATCTTAATATAAAAATAAACATATTGTAACTGAAGAGTTGGGAATTTCTTTCTTACATATCTGAAAATTTCTCCCAAGTAACATCATTTTCTGATCCATGCTCTCATAAAATCTTCAAAATGGAATCTTTCTTCTATGAGGCTTCCTCAAATCATAATCAAGTATCATCTCAGGCTCTTCCACATAATTTGGATCAGACTGTAAACCAACAAAGTCTACAATGCCCCTATTTGATATCAGTAACATACTCCCAAAGTGAAGAAATATGATAAATATTATGCATTGCTTGCATATGAGCTGGTAAAATTAGTTTATAAACCACCCGACAAATCCTCTCCACAATCTCATATGGACCTATATACATGGGGCTTAATTTTCCCGTCTTTTCAAATTTTTGCATACCCTTCAAAGGACTGGTTTTAATAAAAACAAACTCTCTACCATCAAATTCAACATTATGTGCTTAGCATCATAATATTTTTTATCTATCTTGTACTGCCCTTAATCTGTTTATGATTAGTCTAATCTTTTTAGTAGCAACATCAACCAACTCAACTCTAATGAACTTTCTTTAGCCTGCTTCCGCCCAACATAAAGGTGACAAGATAAACTTTCTTTCATACAAAGATTCATGTGGATTCATCCCAATACTAGACCAGTAACTGTTATTATAAGCAAATTCTACCAAAGGTACATTTGATTCTCATCCTCCACTAAATCAAGAGCAAAATCTTAGTAGATCCCCCAAAATCTTAATAGCTCTTTCTGAAATTTGTCCAAGGATAAAAGGTTGTACTAAAAGTCAATCTTGTGCCTAAAGCCTCATAAATCTTCTTCCATAATCTGAAAAGAAATCTATCATCTCTTCCTGAAACAATAGACTTTGGCACTCCATACAACCCTATAATTTGATCCACATATAATTTGGCTAACTTCTTAATAAAATTTGTCTGTTTAATAGACAAGAAATTAACAAACTTAGTCAATATGTAATAATTACTCAAATAGCATCACAAACTGTCAAGAATTAGGCAATCCAATCACAAATTCCATAGTAATCTCCTTCAATTTTCACTCAAGAATAGTTAAAGGTTGTAACAAACCTCGAGGACACTAATGTTCTATCTTCACTAGCAGACATGTAGGCCACTTAGGCATAACCTTTTCCATGTTCCACTACAATCATGACCACCAAAATGTTTCATTGAGATTGTGATACATTTTATTACTTCCTAGGTGAATAGCATTAACTAGAAAAATNTTTCTCCTTCCACTTTCTTTGTCACATAAAACACAATCGAACAATGTCGCACGCGAGTTGCCCTCTTCCCTTATCTTCTTCCTTCTCCTTTCTCTTCTCACAAAACCCTAAAATTTTTCTTCCGCACACGGGCACTCTTGCTCTCGCCTTTCTAGTTTAGTTCTTTAGTATGTATGATGGTTCGAAAATAGGACATACTACTCTCAAGATAACCGTAGAGATGGCCATCTGTGTTGTTTGGTATTTTATTTTATTTTATTATTTTTACAAATTTTACAATTTTCTATCATACAAATGTAATCATAAAAAATTAAAAATCTTAATCTAAAAATAAACATATTGTAACTGAAGAGTTGGGAATTTCTTTCTTACATATCTGAAAATTTCTCCCAAGTAACATCATTTTCTGATCCATGCTCTCATAAAATCTTCAAAATGGAATCTTTTTTCTATGAGGCTTCCTCAAATCATAATAAAGTATCATCTCAGGCTCTTCTACATAATTTGGATCAGGCTGTAAACCAACAAAGTCTACAATGCCCCTATTTGATATCAGTAACATACTTCCAAAGTGAAGAAATATGATAAATATTATGCATTGTTTGCATATGAGCTGTTAAAATTAGTTTATAAACCACCCGACAAATCCTCTCCACAATCTCATATGGACCTATATATATGGGGCTTAATTTTCCCGTCTTTTCAAATTTTTGCATACCCTTCAAAGGACTGATTTTAATAAAAACAAACTCTCTACCATCAATTCAACATTATGTGCTAGCATCATAATATTTTTTATCTATCTTGTATTGCCCTTAATCTGTTTATGATTAGTCTAATCTTTTCAATAGCAACATCAACCAAGTCAACTCTAATGAACTTTCTTTGGCCTGCTTCCGCCCAACATAAAGGTGACAAGATAAACTTTTTGTCATACAAAGATTCATGTGGATTCATCCCAATACTAGACCAGTAACTGTTATTATAAGCAAATTCTACCAAAGGTACATTTGATTCTCATCCTCCACTAAATCAAGAGCAAAATCTTAGTAGATCCCCCAAAATCTTAATAGTTCTTTCTGAAATTTGTCCAAGGATAAAAGGTTGTACTAAAAGTCAATCTTGCGCCTAAAGCCTCATAAATCTTCTTCCACAATCTGAAAAGAAATCTATCATCTCTTCCTGAAACAATAGACTTTGGCACTTCATACAACCCTATAATTTGATCCACATATAATTTGGCTAACTTCTTAATAAAATGTTTGTCTAATAGACAAGAAATTAACAAACTTAGTCAATATGTAACAATTACTCAAATAGCATCACGAACCTGTCAAGAATTAGGCAATCCAATCACAAATTCCATAGTAATCTCCTTCAATTTTCACTCAAGAATAGTTAAAGGTTGTAACAAACCTCGAGGACACTAATGTTCTATCTTCACTAGCAGACATGTAGGCCAGTTAGGCATAAAATTTTCCATGTTCCACTACAATCATGACCACCAAAATGTTTCATTGAGATCGTGATACATTTTATTACTTCCTAGGTAAATAACATTAACTAGAAAAGAGTGCCACCTCTAGAATTTACTTTCGCAAATTATCAACATCTAGAACACTCATTAAGCAAAACTTCAACTTCTAAAAAGCCTCTTCACAACAATCAATCCATTCAAACTATACAGATATCTATGCAGTCGGGATAAAGGCATAGATATCAGAGAAAAATCCTTCTACAAAGCTTATATAATAGTCAACCAGTTTTAGAAAACTCCTGACCTCAGTAATATTTGGTCTTGACATTTATGCATTCGTCATGATCTTATTCTAATCACATATATGCTATCTCGGCTGATAATATGCCCAAGAAAAGCCACACTTGTAAGCACAATTCACATTTAGAAAATTTAAAAGATAATTTGTTCTCCTTCAAAACCTGCAAAGCAACATGCAATTGATTTTTATGGCTGACTTCATCTCTTAGATAAACCATGATATCATCTATGAATACGATCAAAGTTGTATTCAAAAAACTATCTAAAAATCATATTTATCAAATCCACAAAAACAAGAGCATTGGTCCGTCCAAATGACATACCATAAATTCAGTGTTCGTATATGGTTTTGAAAATTGTGTTCACTGTATCTTTCAATTTAATCCTCAATTGGTGATAATCTAAACTTAGATCAATCTTTAAAAACAAATCAATCCTTGGTTTTGATTATTTATTTTTCACTGAGAGCTTATTCAATTCTCTATAATCAATACAAATTTGAAACTCTCATCATTAGTCTTCAAAAATAACACTGAAGCTCCCCAATATGAGGCGCTAGGCTTGATAAACCCTTTATCTAGTAATTCTTGTAATTGAATTTTTCAATTTCTCTAACTTAACTATCATTTTATATGGTGCCTTGGATACTGGCTTAGAACTGGATTACAGCTTAATAGTAAAATCTATTTCCCTCATTGAGGGTAGCCTGATAAATCATCAAGAAAAAGTTTTGAATACTCCTTCACCACTCAAATATCATTCATTGACTTCACCTCCTTAATGGTATATATCACTTGAGCAAAAAAAAAACATTTTTTTCCATAATTCAACAATTTGAAAGCTTTCAAACTAAGTTATCATGAATGTCAACCATCTATCTCCACAGATTTAACTTTTGGTTCCAAAAGTATATTTATTTTGACATTCTTTTTATTTCACTTAATTGTGATAAAGTTTTTAAACAATCGAAATCCATGCCTAAAATAACCCCAAAGTTTGTTAAGGGTAACACAATCAGTTGGGCATCAAATCCTTCTCAATTTTCAAGTTTACATCCCATAAACAATTAACCTCCATATGACTTCCATTTGACATCTTAATAAACAACCATTATTATAGAGTTCAAATTCATTCATCTCATCAAATCTTCACTTATAAGTGAATGAAATGCTCCCGTATCAAATAATACCCTTATTGTTTTATCATGAAGGGATATGATACCTATTACATTAAAAAAATTGCATTGAATATTTAGGATTGACTTATTAATGCATTTAAATTCTTACAGGATGTTATGAATGACATGAATTCTATTATAATTAAAAGTGTATTTGGTTAAACTTGTTTAAATGTAAAACATATCTAAGATAACTTTAGGGGAGTCCTTAACTTCCTACTGAGAAAGTGCATTAATCCTAAGTTGAACATTATGTTAGGTTTAATCTTGAATTGACATCTAGTCGACTCAGTTGCCCCCAAACTGCCAAAGCTTCTTCGAGATGGTGCAATATTGCCCCTAGAATCTGCTGGAGCCCTCTGTCCCATTCTAGGGCGATTCCTCACCATGTGTCCTGGTTGGTGACACCAAAACGCATGTTGAATCCAAAAAGACGCAGTTCTAATACCTTCCATGCCTGTCACACATTATGGCTTACATCTGGCTACCAAAATTGCTAGATCTAGCCTTCTTAGCACTTGTACTTCCGGACTGAAAAGACTGTCAGCCCTGAGAATTTGAACAATGCATGAAAGAAGAGAGTTGATTTGTAAATAGGAAGTTTTGGGTGGTCTGTATGTAATTGCCCCTTTAAATTAACCTTTCATGTCCCAATTTAATAGTTTACCTTTTTTAACCTTTTTAAGAAGTCATGTTAGGATTATCTTCATATTTAAAAATATCGTCAAAAAGTTGTACACGTAAGCACCCTAATAAATTTGTACGCATATGTACCCTCAAAAATTTTGCATCCGAAAATAAATCTTTACCATTTCCATTTCCTTTTCCATGCATAGGGGCAATAGCATCCCCAACTAGTACCTTAAAAAGTACATCCTGATTGATTTAATCCCTTACATTTGATTTCCATTTTTTTACTCACTTAAAGTGAACCATTTGCTCTTCTCCACTTCATTTATTTTCATTTCAAAGATCCTTTAACTTTCAATATGCACATAATCTGAAAAGAAGGAACTTTTAAAACAACAATGCATGCCCTTTTTTAATAAAGCATTAATTTAATACATAGAAGAAAACATTACTCTAACCTTTAAAAGACCTCTGAAATACTTATGCCTTCAATTTAATTATTCTTGCATAAACAGATTTAGAACTCACTCATCCTTTAATTCAACTGTTTGGCAAATTAAAATCACTAAAAAAAATTCATAAAATTATTGATATTAAATTAACAACTTTAATTAAACTAATTAAAATAATTAAGCATAAAAACTATAAATCGTTATCGTAATCTTCTTTTGATATCTTGATTCGTGCCTCAAATCCCAAGAATTTCTCAGACTTCAATTCCTAATTAATTTAAACTTACACAAGCATTTACCTTTTCCTATTTTATGATATCAATATTTTTTTGCCTCCCAATCTTTTGAAGTAAGAGTTCTTTAATTAAATAATCTTGTTATAATTTAAGAGAAACTAACTTCAAAACTTATAACATTTATTTAAATTAATAAATTTAAAATTAAAACCTACCCTAACCTTAAGAGAATTTTGGTCGGCTGCACTTACCAGCACATGCACAAGCCATCTCCCTTTCCTTCACACCAAAAACGATTGAGACTCCTACACATGGCACAAATGTGGATCGGTTCTCCTTCACACACAACGACAAAACACAGTGCTAGCCTGGACAACCTCAGACGAACCTACAACAAGCGACGATGTCAACTTCTCATGCAAGCACCCGCACAGGAAGCCCTCTCGATAGGTTCTCTCGCACGTGATGGTTTCTCATCTTCTTCCACTTCCTTTTTCCACAGAACACAATCAAATGACACCGCAAGCGACCATCCGCGTCCCTTCATCTTCTTTTTCCTTCTTCCTTCTCCCTTCTCCCTCCTCTTCTCACAAAACCCTAAGATTTCTCTCCCGCACACGAGCACTCTCGCTCTCGCCTCTCTAGTTTATTACTTTGCTTCGTAAGATGGTTCGAAATGGGACATACAACTCTTAAGATAACCATAGATATGGTTATCCATGTGTTTGATATTTTACTTTAATTATTTATTTTTACAGATTTTTAAATTTAACTTTTAAAAAGTAAAATACACCTTTAGATACAGCAAAGATATGGTGGTGTATGTGTAAAAATACAAGTTTAGTTGTTAGATATGTACGTAAATAATAATTCAGTGGTATGGATTGTAAATCTTCGAAGAATTCAATCGTTATTAACACATGATGATGTCCAGACAAGATGTTAATGGGAAAAAAATAGATTGATTTTATCCTAGCACAAAAATCCGCTTTTTGGGAGTTGTCCCAATCAGCCTCAGAGAGGGATTAGGGCCAGCATTTTGGCAGGTAAGCGTCAAAATGAATCTAGTCTAAAAAGTTTAATGCCAGTTCAACTTCATTAAAACTACCAATCATATTCACCAAGAGAAGTAAATTTTAACTAAAACAATTATTTTTTATATAATTTGACAGAAAGATTTTAGTCACGTATAAAAACTGTAATTTTAGCCACAAACGAGCAGCGGTTGTCGGCTGCAAAACCTTCATAAAGGCCTTGTCTACCAAACACAATTGAATTGCCAAGGGAACCATTTTATCAATCTTTTTTTTTTCTTGTTCGCTCGTACTTCGAAGCATATTGGCACATCCAAAGAGTGCTTCATTATTTCCTATTGAATTGCAACACTGTCGGCCGTCAAATTGGAAAAGAGACATTTGATTTAATGTAATATCTCTCTCTCTCTCTCTCTCTCTCTCTCTCTCTCTCTCTATATATATATATATATATATATAATAGTTTTGAAATGTAATTGTTTAATTTTAAAAATACGAGACCAAACCGATCTAATATAAATAATAGTTTAAATAAACGAGCACAACACCATAAGTGATACATCTATCCCGAGGAATAGACATATTACTTACTAGTGAGACTTGATTAAATAAACTAAAGAATTTATTATATTCGTTTTAATCTGCGAACTTTTATATCGACAAACAAGTTCCCCTATCTAATACTAAAAATTAGATAGGGTTTATATTACATAAGTTTTTAAAGCTCCATGTAGAGGCAGACCCCTATAGTTAATTACCTCTCAAATGACTGACGTCACTTGAGAGAACTTTCAATGATGATTAGAGATATCAATCTTCATGAATTCAAAGTTTAGAGTTTTCAATGTTGGACATAGAAAGTCAAGTGAGGAAAGAGACCAAATGAGAACAATTATTTCTAGAGTCAAAGGAAAAAAAAATGTAGGGGATGTCACGAATCATGAGGAGAACCTCAGTGACTTTCCAAATTATCTTATTGTTTAGCTTCAATTTCGAGAAAATGTTATATGATATTTCATCATGACAATTTTATTATTTAGGACTTACATTTGTGTGACACAGTCATACAAATAGCCTGAAAGATATGAGAGTTTACGGCGTATCGGACAACAACCCCGGAACCTAAAGCGAGTTATGGCTTAAATAGCACAACCTGGCTATGCAAATACCTAAAAGATAAAGTGAAGATTTATGTTGCACTGGGCAGACTACCTCGAAGTCCTATAATTTGTTGTTTAATTCTAAGGAAATGTTTTGTTGTTGTAGACTCTCTCGAAATTGTTCTTCTGTACGTCTTCATCGTGCTGCCCACGGTGTTAGATCCACGTCGTAGCAACTTCAGGTTTAGTTTATGTTTAAATATACATGCAATTGTTGAATCGGTGATCTGCTGCTGAGTACCTCCTATAAAACCATACTACTGGCCTCCTATTCTAAGGGTACAATACATAAAGGAAACAGCGGGAGGTGCAGTAAAGGAAAGCAATAAAAATTGCAGTAAGGAAAGCAACAGTAAAAAAATGCAATAAAATGTACAATAAAGGATAACAGTAGATTGTAAAGGAAAGAAAATAAAATGATGTAAATATAAAATAAACCTGTGCATCAGACGAATCAGCTACTCCTACAAAAGGAATTAGCGTTGCAGGTAGAAATAAACAAGTATAGAAGAGGATTTGATTAGCAAGGTAAGCATGCATGTGTAGGCGTGTAAAAGTCTATCGGCAAAGCATCTCACGGAAAACTAGAAGAAAAACTGGGAGTAACACACGAAAGCTCAAAGAAAACCGTAGAAAATGCACGAGACACCAAAGAAAACAATAAGCACTCAGGGCGGGGTAGACTCAGAATCCGAACTTTGGGTCAAAATCAAGACCCTGGGGCCCCAACAAAATAATCAACACCATGCATGTGTGATCCAACACTAAGTAAAAGGTCACTGGCCTAATAGTCACAGAAAAGAGTAATCTCTAACCTAGTTCATATGACTGACACGTGATATTTTTAGAAAATATTTATGAAAGCTTTCATTTATCAAAAGCAATTTTGATTTCTCATGCACTTGAAAGATCTTTTTTTTTTAATTGATTATGTGTGTACACATATATATCACTTAAAGAAATTTCATACCTTAGAAAGTTAATGAGTCAGTCATATTGGTTGGGTTGAACTTCCCACTGTCTATAAAAATAAGTGGTAACTCTTTACTATATATTAGAGATGCGGTAATGTCAATCTCTCAATCTCTCAGTCACTGAGTCGGGATTGTACTAGAACCTCTCACACATACCTAGATGTCTTTTTCATCGTTGTCCTTAAACCCTGAAACCTACCTACTTACAACCTTGGTTGATGGTCCACATGTAGCAAAAGACTATATATGCGCACTTATGCTTTGTACATAAGTGTATAAATCTGACCAAGAAGTAAGAAAAGAAAAGAATAAAAAGGGGGTGAGAAAGAGGAGGGATTGATCCATTTGAAATACGAAACTAGTAAAGGATGAATCGACCTTCAAAGTCATATTCAAAAAACGAATCTAAAACAAATCTGCACCTCCTGCAAAGTGCATTTGGAATGCTCACTTAATACTTCGCAACGATGCTCCAAGAGCTTTCCAAATTTTCATGAATCCAAGCAGTTGCAATTTCACACCTTTCCCAAAAGAAACAACATTAACCCTCCCACAAGTGGCGTTCTCACTTTCCAAAACAGTAAACAAGGGCTCTCAAATATACTTCAAACTCTCCAAAATAGCACATGTTTGAACCCCAAACAAACGAGCCAAAAACCCTCCCAAAGGTAGCTCCAAAGTTGCAGTCAATCGAGCCAAGAAAAAGCCCCAAAATTGTGTTCAAATCAGCCATAAATTAGCTCAAAACCATGTCCAAAACAACCAATAAAATGTCCCAAAATCACAGTCCAAACCTCCCCAAAACCAGACCAAACCGCAGCCCATACCTCCCCAAAACCAGACCAAACTGCAGCCCATACCTCACCAAAACAGGGCAACACGGCAGCCCAAAAACCACCAAAATCAGGCCCAAAACTGCATTTATAATAGCCCTCACAAAACTTCAAAACTGTAGCTAGTTAGGCCACCAAAATACCCAAAATCGCAGCCCCAAAGGGCACAAAACAGTCCCAAACATTTCTACAAACCGTAGCCCATACGAGCTACCATAAGGCCCAAAATTACAACCATATTTTCAACAAAACCATCTCAAAGTCCCTCCAAACTGCAGCCCAAACAAACCATAAAAGTCTCCGAAAACTCCAGCGAGTCAAAACAAAACTTCGCAAAAACCAAATGCCCGAAGCATTCCAAAACAGCTAGCTCAACCATCACAAAATAGGTGCATTTAAATATCAAAAGATCAGCAATTAAACTTTCTCCAAAAACAATAAGGTCATGAAACCGAAAACAGTCCACATGGATCTCAAATCTTCACTAAACCAGCCCGTATAACTTCAAATTTTCATGAATATAAACATGTTGAGGATCTCCAAAGATATACATATAAACAATGAGATGAACTGCAGTCATCCACTACTTCTTGGGTGTTAGAAATGTAAATATATAAGAATTGGGCGGCGTGCATATAAATCTTCCAAAAGTAAAATAACCATAGCAAGGAATATGTGATCACCATGCTTAATAACCATATGTGTCACCTCTGCTAGTATACCACTTTTCTTCTATAAATGTGAAGATGCAAAAGGAAATTTTCTTTGAAGGCTATTTTAAGTGCAACCTAAGTATATATGCAGGCCAAATATAAACAAAACCCATCATGAACCATACAACATGACTCAAAACAATTTTATCAAGATCGACAAACAGCCAACTAAATTATCCAACAAAAGAGAACTTCAAGTCCACATTTATTTCGAAATTCCATGGATTTGCAACCAAATAAGCACTCTATCGATCATATAAAGCGAAACCTTTTTAAATTACGTAAGTATCCATCTTAGCCTTTCAAATATATTGCAACTTCCCTTTTAAATCATTTATTCAAGAATGTAATGTGAAGCATGCTATGAGATCAGTATATAAAGGGGGTATGCATGTAAATCTAGCCTCACTCAACGACCAAGGAAATTGGAGATAAGAGTCTTAACTCCCCAAGAGAGCTCCCCTAAAGATCTTACAGGTGCTCCTCAAGCATGTCTGAATTGCTTCATATTTAGCCACGAAAATATACAGCAACAATGACAATAAGTAGAGTTGAGGAAAGAAAGAAAGATTAAAAAAAGGGGATGCGCAGATCAGCAATAATATCCACAAGGTAGAAACAGTAACGCAAGACGTAAATAACAGCATTCCTCCTGAACCTTAAATGTCTGAATTGATACATATGCAAGTAGATATACCAATATAACAAAGATGGTGTCCAAGAATGCATAGAGCAACATATGCAAAAAAAAGAAACGAAGCCTGATTCAAACCCAACCACAAATATTCCACTTCTTTTTTTTTTTAGGCAACAGCTTTATGAACTCAAAACAAAAATAGCATTGGAGGGGACCTGAGATAGAGGTGAAAAGAAAATGGGAGAGACTACCTTGTTCAAGTTGTACCTACAAAATTCCAAAAGACTTCGAGCACACACACAGGATGAACAGAGCAAGAAAAATCCAACCAAAGAGGTTAGATAAAATTTTGCCAGCACCTTCACCCTCTCCAGAATTTTGGCCAACCTTCAAAACCCTCCCGGAGTTTTTTATAGCAGAAGAGGAAGGAGGAAGAATACCTGCACTTACCTGGGCGGTGAGCCGAATGTCAAAAGGACGGGTGAGTGACAACAAGAATCGCAGGGCAGGGAGCGTGGCGGGTGGAAGGCTGGAGCGTGGCAAAGAGTAGGTGGAAGCTTTGCAGAGCACGGGGAGAGGGGACCTCGGGCCAAAACTTCAAGAGGAGAGAAGCGGAGGGCCGCTCGGTCAGGATCGGTTCGCGGGGAGAGGAAAGCTCGGGCGAGAGAGGCGTGACGCAAAAAGCTAGGGCACGAAATGGGAAAGAATGAGTTCGGGCTCAACCGAAGAAGAGGAGAGCGAGCAGTCTGGGAGCCGGGTGCGTTTAGGAATTTAGAATTTTAAAGTGAAAAAGAAATTTTTTTAAAATTAAAATTGAACATCCCTCGATTTGCGCGCTATTCTCGTGCACGAAACTACAGCAAAGTGGGTGTCCTTCCTAACTAAAATCAACGTTCCTGACGCGACGGCGCAGTAAGGTTGTTTGGGTAACATCGCTGACAATCGGGTCAAAAGAACGTGTCAAATTCGATATTTCGTCAAAATTCTAGTTCGTGATCGATCTTTTCAAAATTTTATTTAAGCTTTCAACAAATACCGGCGCAGGCGATGCGAGTTGTGGTAATCGAACGTGTCGACTGTTTGAATCTCGAAGTTTATGCGCGCGAATGTGCAAATTGTGCATAAGACAATCATAGGGCCTAATGATCCTATAGGGACTCCTTTTGAGTTTCCTCATGTTGGTTTCAACCTCCAAATGTTAGAGGTCGATACCACATGCAAAACTCCCAAAAGGTAAAAAAGTTGAATTTCTAAAATGAGGCGAGTCGCATTTCTAAGGCACTAAGATAGTCAAAAGGAGAACCCTAAGGCTAGACCCTAAACTCTAAGAAGAAAACTAGACCTCACTAAAAATGGGGTCAACAAACACCACATAACTTACTTCACTAACTCTAAAATTCTCAAGTCATCAAACTTCTCAATCTCAAGTTCATGGCAATCATATTCGTTAAAAATCTCTCTTTAATACCAATTATTAGGAAACATCCAACTTTAATGGAAAGTGTTAATCACGAACAAATACAATGAATTATAAAATAATCACGATGAAATCGAGCAACCAGAGACCCCACCAAGGTTTATATCGCTCAACTAAATAAGTCTAAGTCCCCGATCACATATAATTATAGGATTTTCACTAAATCGTGATTAGTTCAAATATCTCTCGTATTTTCCTCTCCTGCAAGAGAAAAACCTAAAACAAAAGCCAAGATGCAAGCTTTCTCAGTTTATGCTTCTATCCTCAAGTCAGAAATAACTACCGACACAAATCAACTTTTCTCAAATTCCAATCACCCTTTAAGAAAACAAAAGAAAAATTATTCAGCTAAAATCCCAATAAGCTTTAGAGGCAGTTTGGTTGATGCTTAACCACCGCTTTTAAAGGCCGAGCAGGCAAAATGAATTTCTACAAGCCAAACTTGGCTTACTCCAGGATTTGCCTCTATGCCTACTTATGCTTGCTTTAGCTAAAGCCCTAGCTTAAAAGGCTTGATAAATGTCAAATAATTGACAAATAAATTATTAAACTGGAATCAATCTTAGTTGTCTATTAAATAAATTAAAGAGCAACTAGGACTTCTATTAAGATAACAAGGTTGTATTACTATTTAAGCATTATCGCCCGAATCTTGATAAATTTACTACATAAAACTACTAGGTTTTCATCAACCCAAATTAAATGAAAAAAATGTATCTGTAGAATAAATAGTTTAAAATTCACATCGTATAAAAAGACTAACAAATGNGCAGGAAGACCCCTAAGGCTAGATCCTAACTCCTACGAGGAAGACTAGACCTCACTAAAAATGAGGTCAACAGTTGGCGACCAGAAGAAAGGTTTTTTACATAGCATTATGGATTGATGTGTTGAATTGACTTTTTGACAACACGAATTCTTAAGTTTGATGTAGCTTTAAACGCCGTCTTATGTTTGTGTTATGAATCATACTTCACAGATTATAGTTATTTCCTCTTTCCTCTTTGAAGACGGCAAAACAGGATTTTAATGGAGTGAGCTGTGCTAATGTTGAAGTAACATTTTATATGTTGTATGTAGAAACAGCTTGAGAAATGTAACTTTTTAATATTGTTAACTCTTTTGTTCAATTCTACAACAATGAAATTACTTAATTGCAAGTTGTTAATATTCCATTAGCTTATGAATGCTTTGATCTAAAACCATTAGCTTATGAAGATTTCATGTCATTTAGTTGCAGAGTCTAGATCTATTGACATGTCGTGCTCTTGTTTGTACAAAAGTTGCCCCAGACCTTTCTGGTGAGTTTGTGAGTAAGGTTGAGATGTTGGTGAAAATTTTAGTATTTAAACATCATGGTTTTCACAATTTTTTTTCTTCTTTTTGATCTGTAAATGCTAGTCTCATATGATCACTGGTTCAATTTCGTATGATTCTTATGAATATCATAATTAGCATGTTCATAGGTTATTAAGTTGTATCATGGTTTCCTTATATAAATTTTTTTTAAATGTTGTCATTATTTTACTGACCGAATTGCTCTATGGAAGCTTTATGTGTTATTTGGGATTTTTTTATTTAATTAACAAATGATTGTTTTGCTCAGGTTTGGGGACATGAAGCTTCAGAATCCAGAAAATAAAATTTTTGCTGAAATGTTTCAGAAGAATTATGCTGGAAAATTCTTAAATGTCATCTACGCTTGCTTAATGTTGTTTGTACTTGTAAATTAAGCCTATTAAATCGTCAAGTTTTCTTTTCTTATCTTTTTATGTAAGATATTTTTTGCTTGAATAATTGAATGTAATGACTAATGATGAAATATTTTTATTGAAGTTTGTTTTTTTTTTTGTAGTGTGAGAATTAATTATTAATTCTTATATATTTTATGAAGATATATTTCAATTTTTAAAAGATAAAATGATGTAGTTCAATTTTTAAAAGATATGAGAATTAATATTTAAATTGTTGTCTATTTAACAATTCAAAAAATATATACAAATTTGAAAATTTTCAAATATTTTGAATATTTCAAACATTTCGAACATTACGAATTTGAACGATTCGAACAATTCGAACTAATTTCGAACAAATCGAACCGAACACGAACAGACCATTCACGAACAATTCCGAACACGAGCCTATTTTAAACAAACTATATTTCACACGAACACGAGCACTGTTCGTTCGTGTTCAGTTCGTTTACACCCCTAGATAAGCTGGCGAAACGCACGAACCAAATTAAAAACGCCGCCCACACTTATAAGCTGCCCCAAACGGGCCCTAAATCTTGTATTTTCTGTGTTTCCTTATTTTATGTGCTTTTGTTCAAAGTTTTTCTTTGGATCTCTCGAGAATTTCTTTCCACAATTTATTCACATCTCTCCCAACATAAATAACCCCAATAGTTTGAGAACATGAAAAATTAGATTCATGCNCCACAATTTATTCATATCTCTCCCAACATAAATAACCCCAATAGTTTGAGAACATGAAAAATTAGATTCATNAGGAAGGACACCCATATTGCTGGGGTTATACGCGCGCACAAATTGCACGGAAATCGATGCACTTTTTTTTTTGCGGTACGTGGGCTTAAGCTCAATCGAGGTTCGACGGGTTCAATTCAGGCTGGACTCGAGTCTGAACAAGAGTTAAGTAATTTGAATTTTGAATTTCAAATTTCAAATGAAATATTTAATCCAGCTTTAATGAAATTTAATTAAGAGATATGTCATGCCATTTAATCCTCCCCTGCATTTGGAAATTATTAATTTCCCCGCCAATTTCTTCCACGGTAACGGCTCTCTGACCCCGCTCCTTTCTTTAATTCGCCCCC
>JXCR01136765.1:9314-24515 GCA_002079205.1 Phalaenopsis hybrid cultivar | reverse complement strand
TATATATTAATATTAGGGATGTCAAACTGGCTTGTTGTTCGCGAACAGCTTGTGTTCGACTCGTGTTCGGCTCGTTCGTTAAGAAACGAACACGAAAAGTGACTTCACGAACAATTTCAAACACGAGCTTATTTCAAACAAACTAAATTTCAAACGAACCAAATACGAACACAAGCTCTGTTCGTTCGTGTTCGATTCGTTTACACCCCTACTTTTTAAGAATTTGATGATATTGATTTTCATGATATAATATTAAATATTTAAATACTATGTGTTTAAAATAAAAATGAAGAGTTTTATATGTAAAAATATAAAATTCATATGTTTTAAAATGCCCACAAAAAATAAAAAAATTATATCTAAAAATTGATAGGGACATTTACATTCGCAGTACATAATTCTTATGTATTTTTATATCTAACACATTTTTTTCAACCCCGTAGAGGAATTTTATTTCATCAAATAAAAATTATAATATATGACAAGAAGAACCTGCTACACATTTATTATTCTGTATCTACATATTTTAAATGGAATAAATTCATCATCTCATAATTTACACTTATAATATTTTATTAGAATGCTTCTTTTTATTAATATATGCATATAAATATGATTAAATTATTATTATTAGCTATTAAATGATATATTTGATGTGATAAATGAGTATTTTTAGGTCATCCATATAAAATACAAAAAGTGAACTAATCTGAGCGTACAAAAAAAATTATAATTAATTGATTTAAACTGTTTGGTAAGAATTAGCTTAACTCATCTTTCATATCCCTTTAGCACTCATCTCAAGGTTATGATATAAATCTAAACATTCAATTCAAAGGACAATTAAGGGTGTAAGTAAGTCTAGCTAGGTTGTAAGCTGGCTCGAACTCGACTAATTAAAGAGTTTGCAAATCGAGTTTATCGAGCCAAGAGCTCGAGCTTAAGCTTAGGTTTGAGCATGTATACTTGGTTTGGTAAAACATCGAGTCAACTGGATTATATTCTTTAATTTTTTAAATAATCCTAATTTTTGTATAATAGATAGTTTTTAAGAAAGCACAAAATTTTAAAATACCTTTTGATGTGTGTTAGAAAATTTGTGGCAGTAGAAAAGTAGATTATTATCTTAGCGTGGTATGAAGATTCAACACACACTCAGAAAGTAGAAAAAAAATTAATAATGACACCATCAATTCTTATGTGGAAAATTCAAAAGGGAAAAATCACGATGCATGACCCATCTGAAGGATTCCATTATAAAAGGTGATTACAGTTGTAACCATCTCTTCCATAGGCAAAAAGAAGTTATTAGGTTTCCTAAGTTATAAGTTCAACTTGCTGATGAATTTGGTGTTAGGAACGAGTGATGACCTATAGCGATTGGCGGAATCTGATTGGTAGTGGTCGATGGAGGTTGGCAGTGATCGACGGTGGTCGATGAAGATTAGCGGTATCGACGATGGTCGGTGGTGGTCGACAGAGGTCAGTGGTGGTCGATAGAAGTCGGCGATTGTAGTGTTGATCTTCAGTTCTGTTATGGTATGGCTCATATACCATATCAAGACAGACGCTTGGATCGAAGCGGAGCGGAGCGGAGCGGAAGAATCTGTCCAAATTGGGAAGTTACGTGGGTTAGGGTGCGAGGGCAAAGCCCCGCGGTTTGGTACAGGGGTAATGTTGTAATTATATATTGTGTCTAGGTTTACTCCTGGGGTTATAAATAAGTCTGTTAGTAACCCTAGGAGGTATTCCTGAATTCTGTAACCTCTTTTCTGAATATTGAAAGGAACTCGCCGCTCTGCACCCGAGGACGTAGACATCTTTGCCGAACCTCGTTAAATCTCTGTATTCTTCTGGATTTGTGTCGATTTCTGTTTTTCTTCGCCCTTATTTTCTCAACAAGTGGTATCAGAGACAGGTTCAAGGACGGAGAAGAGATCGGCGCAGGGACGAACGAGAATTCATCGTTTTGGCAGACAAGTTCTGCGACGGAGGAAGAGTAGGAAAGGGAGGAGTTGTTCGCGAAAGTTTTTTCCCGGACGGAGGAAGCGCGAGTTCGGGAAGGTCGCAAGAAGGAGACGTTCGTCAAAGGAAGGACGGTGTTCGGCGCCGATTCGTTCGCGCGACCAGGCGAGAAGGCAGCGACGGAAAGGTTTGCAGAGGAGCGAAGGTTTTCAGAGACACTTCTGTTCGGCGAGGCTTCGACGAAGGATCTGCGAGCTTCGAGATTTAGAGGCGAGCTCGGCNTCTCTTAGTTTGCAGGATTGGGTCTATCGCCGAGGTCTACACTTATCTTTCGGGAGGGTGTAGTACTCGCGGTATCAGGCACGACTATGCAAACTATTGGACGAATAGATCCATTTGGTCTCATTTTTCAAGAAAACTAAAACATACTATTTTTAAAACCCAAACTATATATCTATTATATTAAATTAAATTTCAAAAATTATTTTCAAATTCATATTTTTAAATCTATCTCTATCGAAAAAGTTGACCGACACCTGCGTTTAGTGTAAAAACCCAAACACGGTTTCCGATAAGCTGGCAAAATGCGCGAACCAAACAGTACGGCAACGTTTTGAAAACGCCGCCCACACTTATAAGTTGCCCCAAACATGCTCTAAATCTTGTATTTTGTGTTTTCTTATTTTATGTGCTTTTGTTCAAAGTTTTACTTTGGATCTCTCGAGAATTTCTTTCCACAATTTATTCACATCTCTTCCAACATAAATAATCCCACTAGTTTGAGAACATGAAAAATTAGATTCACGAAGCTTCAAATAGAACATGCAAAGTTCATAAAGTAATAATTTCAGAAAGTCAAGCAAATATATTCCCTGGTTTCATAATTAAGAGTTGGAAATAATTATATATTTTTTTCAAAAAAGTGGAACTGTTGAACCTTCATAGAGATATTATTGATATAGAATGGCTCAGGATTATGGTTACCTAACGTAACTATTATGACACATCATATGCATGCATCTAAAGAAACTTAAAATTCACAAACAGGAAATCACCAAAAACTTACACTTGTTTTAATTAAAATAGAAAATACTAGAATAAACTCAACTGATAATAAAATGATCAAAATTATCCAAAAAAGTAGGGATTTAGGACCGCATAAAACTAATGAGACTTAGAAAGAGACTGAGTTTAATTTGTATAGAAGGAGAGTGACTTTGATTGATCCTTATTTGAAATATGGAGTGGTCTTGAAATTAATTTTTTTAAGGAAGGAGGCTACCATGTTTGATCATGATTCTTNAGGATGAAGATTGGGAAGAATTGCAACAGCGAGCGGCAGCGACGATATGACTATGCCTAGCAGATGAGGTTATGTATCACGTGATGAACCTGAAATCTCCAGGAGAAGTTTGGAAAAAATTGGAAACTCAGTTTATGGCAAAATCTCTGACGAACAAGTTGTATCTGAAGCAAAAGTTGTATGGGCTGAAGATGCAAGAAAGGTCTGATCTGGCGCAGCACGTGAATGACTTCAATCAAATAATCACAGACCTGTCACAGCTTGATGTGAGTATTGAGGATGAAGATCGAGCGATGATTTTGTTGTGTTCATTGCCCTCTTCCTATGAACACCTGGTGACTACTCTGACATATGGGAAAGAAACTATCAAAGTGGATGAGATTACTGCAGCGTTGTTGGCTCACAACCAGCGGAAGCAGAATGCAGGGGGAAGCTCTCACGGTGACAGTTTATATGTGAAGAGTAAGCAGGATCGTGGAAGGAAGAAAGAGAAGGAGGGATCTGGAAGGCGAAATTCCAGATCAAAGTCTAGAGGCAAAAAGGAAATTCATTGCTACAAGTGCAAGGAGCCAGGTCATATGAAGAGAGATTGTCCAAAGCTGAAGAAGCAGACTGGGGAGAAAGGTGATACTTCATCGAAGTCTGTGAATGTGGTGCAGAATGAAAATTCAGATTGCAGTGATGGCGATATGCTCTCAGTTTCATCAACTCAGTTCACGGATGCATGGATTCTTGATTCAGGGTGTTCTTATCACATAACACCTAACAGGGAGTGGTTTACTTCATACAGGTCAACTAATTCTGGCTCAGTCTATTTGGGTGATGATAGATGCTGCAATATAGTTGGTATTGGAGAAGTCAGAATTCAGATGTATGATGGCACAGTTAGAACGTTATGTGATGTCAGACATATTCCAAATTTGAAGAAGAATTTAATTTCCTTGGGCACTCTACACAGAAATGATTTTATTCCTAAAGCTGATGAGGATAGGGAAACCATCATAATTGTAAAGGGTGCACTGACGGTGATGAAAGGAAAGTTGACTGCAGGTAATATCTACATACTGTTAGAGAGTACAGTTGTAGGTAGAGTTCATTCTGTGGAGTCAGATAATGACAGTACAAAGCTATGGCATATGCGTCTAGGTCATCTCAGTGAGCGTGGGATGGCAGAATTGCATAGAAGAAATCTGCTGCATGGGGTTAAAAGCTGCAAGCTCGATCTTTGTAAGTTCTGTATTCTTGGAAAGCAGACTAGAGTCAGTTTTATGACTGGAAAACACAAAACTGAAGGAATTCTTGACTATGTGCATTCTGATGTATGGGGCCCTACTAGGGAGTTGTCATTGGGAGGATCTCAGTATTTCGTTACCTTTATTGATGATTTCTCCAGAAAAGTTTGGGTGTATTTCTTGAAGCAGAAATCTGAAGTTTTCTCTAAATTCAAGCTGTGGAAAGCTGAGGTGGAGAACCAAACTGGCAGAAAGATCAAGTATTTGAGGTCTGATAATGGCACAGAGTACACAGATTCACAGTTTCAGAAGTTCTGTGAGGAGCATGGGATTCAGAGGCATTTTTCAGTGCGGAAGACACCACAGCAGAATGGTGTGGCAGAAAGGATGAACAGGTCCTTAACTGAAAGGGCAAGGTGCTTGAGACTGAATGCAGGGCTTCCTAAGAGTTTCTGGGCAGAGGCTGTGAATATGGCATGCTATCTCATCAATAGATCACCTCGAGCATCATTGGGTGGCAAGGTCGCAGAAGAGGTATGGACAGGTAATCCAGTTAAATTTGATCATTTACGGATTTTTGGATGTCCTGCTTATGTGCATGTACCTGGAGATGAAAGATCCAAACTTGATGCAAAATCCAAGAAGTGCATCTTTCTGGGCTACAAGAAAGGTGTGAAAGGATACAAGTTTTGGGATCCGATTGCAAAGAAGATGGTGATCAGCAGAGATGCAGTTTTTGATGAGCAGTTTATGTTACAGCAGAATCAAGACAAGGTGTCAGGGAACAGTTCCAGTTCAGATGCAGTGCAGATGGATTTAGAACAACAGCCAGTAGCTTCTGAGAGAGGTGAAAGTTCAAATCCAACACCTGGTGATTCTATTCCAGATGATCTGCAGAATTACAATCTAGCCAGAGATAGACAGAGACGCACCAATGTAAGACCTCCTAGCAGATTGGGTTATGAAGACTTGGTCTCTTGTGCACTTCTCATCAGCAGCGATGATCCAGCCACTTTTCAAGGAGCTATCACTAGCCAAGAGAAAGAAAAATGGATGGGTGCAATGGTTGAGGAGATGAAGTCTTTGCAGAAAAATCACGCTTGGGAGCTAGTTCAGCTTCCAGATGGCTATTGGATGCAAATGGGTCTACAAAAGGAAACCAGCAGTATCAGAAAAAGAAGGGAAAAGTTCAAGGCTCGACTGGTTGCAAAGGAATTTTCACAGCAGAAGGGGATAGATTATGATGAAATCTTTTCTCCTGTGGTCAGACATACTTCAATAAGGGTTGTTCTTGCATTAGTAGCTATTTGGGATANAGAGGCTTGCTAAGGCAGCGGCGGCAGAGGGTGTGCTCGGCCTGCCGGCGCAGGAAAGGAAGGTTGGACGCAGAGAAAAAGGAAAGGAGCGGAGGAATATTCCCATCTTTGGCTCTGGTGAATTGGAAAGGGATTTAATTTCTTCTGCCTGCTGCATTGGAAAGGGAAGGCTGCTGACAGGGAAGTGAAAGCATTTAATTAAGGCATTTATTTAAGGGAAGCTTAATTAAACAAATTTAATTAAGTAAAATTCCTTAATCAAGGGAAAATTTTTTTTTCTTTTTTTTTCTTCTTTCCTCTTTAAAAAAAAGGTCTAATCAAGGATTTTTGCAAAGGAATTTTTTGCAGAAAATTTTGTTGCAGGAATAATTTTCAGATGGTTTTTTCTGGTGCGAAATTCCNAGATACCTGAACGCACTATTGCCGCCTCACATGTCAAGTGAAAAGCACCAAATGGGATCTAGGTTGAAAACCAGGTACTTAATTTCATAACCTCCTGCCACAAGGACATAGAGGGACATAAGCTAAAACTTTTGCCTTCTTCCAATTCCAAGGAGTTAGAAAGTGATACCGGGATTTAATAAACATCCGACGGAAGTAAATATCATTGACAAATTCAAATAAGAAATTACAGCACAAAGTAAAGATCGGCAATTGCAACAAACACAACACACAACCTAGAACTAAGATGGAACTGAGGGTGTCAGCAGTGTCGGCTAGGGGTTTGGAAGGTGGTTGCAGCAAGGGAGAATGAAAAACAGCAGATATGCAGATTTTTTGGGGGTCGTCAACAATGAGAGAGCGAAGGAAGGGGTGGTTCTGGATGACGGCAGCAAGGATGAAAGAGGGGGATAGCTGGAAAAGCTGGGTTGGGGCTAGCGGGTAGTTGGGATGAAGAAAAACAGAAGCTGGGTGGTTTTTTTTTTGGGGGAGGCAACAAGGTGGAGCAGCAAGGGGAAGGAAACTAGTCTAGGAAAGGGATGGGGAGGGTGACAAAAGGATAAACACCACCTTGGGAATGAGATACGGTCGGAACATCATTCAGAACCCTTGAATACATCCCAAGACAAGAAAAGGGAGACGCCGACAAGTGTCCCAAAACAAATAAAGCGAAAACTAATCCTAAAACACCAATAAAGCAACTATATAGTCTTGGGTATCTAGGAGTGTGTCCCACTCCAAATGGGCAGCATTCCCAAGGCAAGAGGTGCCAGCTGGCAAGCACTGAACCAAATCAGTCCAAGAAGCCCCACATTAGAACGACATGGTTTAAAAACATGTTCCTTCGAGTGCACCATAACCTCCAAAATACCCATGATTAACTTGAAGGGAAGAGGCTGAAAACTATTACCGTTATACACATTATCATTTCTTGAGTTCCAGTTAGAAGCAAGGAAGTGGGAGTAAAAAAAATTTGCCTTCAAATGTGTAGTCACTTAAATGTCCCAAATGGAGCAAGGCAGAAAATTTTTTTTGAAGTGACATGTTATTTCCCATGTATTGGCAAGGAATAAAGAGTAAGGAGGTAGATAAATTATCAAATTAAAGCATATTGTTGCCTCCCTACTACTTCTAAGGAAGAAATATGGTAGAGGCCACNACTAATCCTAAAACACCAATAAAGCAACTATATAGTCTTGGGTAACTAGGAGTGCGTCCCACTCCAAATGGGAAGCATTCCCAAGGCAAGAGGTGCCGGCTGGCAAGCATTAGACCAAATCAATCCAAGACGCCCCGCATCGGAACGATATGGTTTAAAAGCATGTTCCTTTGAGTGTACCATAACCTCCAAAATACCCATGATTAACTTGAAGGGAAGAGATAGAAAACTATTCCGTTATACGCATTATCATCTCTTGAGTTCCAGTTAGAAGCAAGGAAGTGGGAGTAAAAAAAAATTGCCTTCTAATGTGTAGTCACTTAAATGTGCCAAAAGGAGCAAGGGAGAAATTTTTTTTTGAAGTGAAATGTCATTTCACATGTATTGGAAAGGAATAAAGAGTAAGGAGGTAGATAAATTATCAAATTAAAGCATATTGTTACCTCCCTACTACTTCTAAGGAAGGAAGTTTTGACTTTTGCCTTAAGACACTTGTTGCTTCCTAATTGCTTGTAAGCAAGAAAGGAATGTGGATATTGAAGTGATGGTTTCAAGCTATAACTTAGAACAATAGAGAAATGAAGAACCAAAGATGATATATTACTAAAAAACAAAAAAAAAAATTGGACTACAAATAATAAAATGACTCGCTTGTCCAAATTGGAGGTATATATCCACTAAGACTAACTTGGCAGAAGTAATGTGCCAGATTAAGAAAAATATTATTAATTGAAAAAAAATTATTAATAGCAATTAACAAAATGAGATAATGATAATAACTCAACTCGAGTTCTCTGTTGGATTCACCCATTGTCTGGAGGATGCTACACATAAATATCTGACATATAAAATGTGAATGAGATATTGAGGTTAGGTGGCATTGAAACAACAAGAGTTGTGATTGATTTATTTACTAATGAGGAAAGAGCCAATTTTTAGGGGTTGAAGTTTGGAGTAAGAGCCGACAAGAATTGTTCCTTCCATAGTCGGACCATGACTAAATCCCCAACTTCAAAAACATTTTTTCTTTTATCTCAGCTAGCTACTTGTATTGTTCATTAGAAGCAGTAAGCTTCTCCTTAACTTCTTGTCGTATAGTATCAAAACTATGAACAATTTTGTTGGCAATTTGACTATTAAGTTTTGGGAGAATGGCTACATCAAAACTATGACTTGTCGCTTAAGTATAAACTATATACTAAAATGTGTTTTTTTTGGGTCGTTTTACCATAGAATTGAAAGCAAATCCAACTTGTCCAATGTATTTGTCGCAAAGTTTCAGGCGGTCATCCGCTAGGCATCAAAGCATGTTACCCAAAGTACGATTATCACTTCCATTTGTTAGTTTGTTTGAGGGTGACATACCGAGCTAAGACTGATTTTAGTTTGTAGTTGTTTCATAATTCTCCCGGAAAATAACAAATGAAATTAACATCTCAATCTGAAATGAAGTTCGTGAAGGTAGATGACTTCCTTAAGAAGGGCATGGCTGCAGTTAATGTGTATAATCTTCCTTTACGGGCTATAGAATGTGCCAATTTACTGAACCAATCGACTACAACCATAATCAAATCAGCCCCCTATTTAGTGCAAGTCCTAATACAAAATCAATGTTAAGGTCTTCCCAGATAGAATTAGAAATTGGTAAAGGTGTATAAATTCTAGTGTTTGGGCATGCCACATTTGAACTGTTGGCAAGCAAATCACCTTTCCACAACATCGACACATATCCCTTCATAATTTCGGCCAATAGAATCAGCTTGTAATTTCTATAGAAATTTCTCTGTTCTGGTATGAGAAGCGAAGCCACCATTGTGACATTCCTTGATGAGTTGAAGATAGAGTGAAGTATATGGTATGCATTTTTTATTACCTTAAAAAAGATAGCCGTGTCGAATCAAAGTCACCAAACAAGAAATGATTGTTGCAGTTTTCCTAGAAATTGGCGAAGTACATATCACTCATGTAGAGCTAACGCAATGACTCCAAGACGGTTATACTTTTTTATACAACTACAAGAAGACTAGCACGCTTTCTTAGAGCATCAACCGCCTGGTTGCCACTGCCTGCTTGGTGCTTCAAAGTGAAGTTGAAATTTTATAGAAATACCACCCATCTAACGTGCATTTGATTGAAGTTGCACTGAGATTGGAAAAATTATAAAAGTTTGTTGATCACTGAGAAGCATGCTCCCAGTGTTTTAAGGCTTTAATTGTTGTTGTGAGATCTATAGATAAATCAAACAGGAGACGATCGACGAAGCGAAAAAAATAGAACGAGAAAAATCACACCAGAAAAGACCACACAGATTTACGTGGTTCGGCAAATTGCCTACGTCCACAGAGTTGCAGATGATTGCTTGAGAAATTTACATAAGTCGATCACCTCGACTTACAAGAGTAATCCCTCACTTCGTTGCTCTCTCTTATTCTCTCTTTGTTCTTCTCTCTCTACATCGAGATACACCGAAGAAGATAAACTTACAAAAAAAATAAAACCAATTTCTCTTCTGCCACAAGCCACCAAGAAGAAACCAAGAGAGAACAATCTTCTTCTTCTTTCTTCTTCCTTCTGTCGCAAGGAACTACCTCTTGCACTTCTCTTGCTTCTATCCCGAGGAAGCCCAAGGAAGAATACCAACCGTGACCTCTTTTAATCTGAAGAAGAACCATCTCTTTTTATCGTGAAATTGGAGGCGGGAACAGTTAGGGAGAGGCGGGAGCGGGTGCTGGCGGACGGGAGTCGCGACCGCGGGAGCGATGGCACTGATTCGCGAAACGGGAAAGGAAAGGGAGAAATCGCGACAGAGTGCGGGAGCGGGGAGGGCGGACCGGGCTCCATCTCAACACTAATAATCACATACAACACATGATCATATAAGACCATTTTTGTCTTATTGGACTGAGTTTTTCACTAAAGAATTCAAGGGGTCTACCTTCTTGGGTGAGACTGCCCCTATTCCAATGGCCTAAAATTAGAACAACCAATACAAGGGTTGAATTGAGGCAGTATTTTAATGGCTCAAAGCTGGATTGTTCTGGATCCAATGAAAAACTCTTTATTTCAAACAATCCAAATTGGGTGATGTTATACAGCTAAAATGTTGGATAAAGCGCCTGTAGAAATTAGAAAGTGAAAGCTATAAACTTCCGAGATCAAGTTGGGGGTTGGCCATGACTGAATGACCTCCATTTTCTTTGGATCATTGTGAATAACACCATCAAAAAGGAAGCCGGGGAAGTGAGCTTCAGTTGAGGAGAATTCACACTTTCAAAGGCTGATATATAGCTTCTTTATTCCAAAGAGTTGTGAATATCAGGTTAAGATGATGTAAATGATCACTTACAGTGGCACTATATACTAAAATATAATCAAAATAAATGGCACAAAACTTACCAAGGAAAAGCATTTCATTAGCAGCATTGTAAAGCCCAATTGATAGAATTCATCATTTATATAATCTTTCTCGAGTTTTGAAGACCGTTTTCCATTATCTCCCGGTCTGGTACAAATTTGATAATGACCACCATTGAGATAAAGTTTGAAAAAATTGAATCTCAAATAATTTGTCCAACAGATCCTCCACTTGAGGAATAAAAAAATAGAATTTTATCATAATTTTATTAATAGCTTGACTATCTATGCATGTGTGCCAAATGTCAAATTTTTTTAGACAATCAATGCAAGGATGCGTAGAGGCTCAGGTTATGCCAGATTAACTGCTTCTGCAACAAGTTATTTTCTTTTACGTTTAAGACGCATCCATTGATGTGGATGATTGGGTAAGTTAGATCTAGGAACAAAGTCTATTTGATGTTCCATTGCTCGCATAGGTGGAAGCTTAACTTCACTTGTGTGCTATAAGCTGGAGGAGATGGCAGCAACCAAATCTTCTTTCATTTCCATTCAATAACATAAATGTTGGTGCGGTTGTCATAATAAACTTCCATATCAAATTCTCAGGGTCTCCCAAAGATTATGTAACACACATTCATATCTATAATGTCACATACAATTTCACAACTAAATTTTTTGCCTATGGACACTGTTACATTGCGCAGTTTGGCGTCTACACGCATCTTGATCTAGCTGATTTTATAAGGGTTGGGGGGTTTGGTGGGTTTTAATTTAAGGCCCTTTTCACGCTTTTATAAACAATAACATTCTAGGTACACTCGCTGACGACAATTAGTTCACAGGCATTTCCCCCAATTAATTGTCCATGCAGTTCGAGAAATGGCATGACCTTTTAGATTGTTTTAGAGCTAACAAAACCTTCTCTAGAACACAAGTGAGAAATTTGTCTTCATCACTTAGAGTGTCTTCAAATTTCTTTCAAACGATAGGGAATCCATCAAGATTTTCAGGTTTAGTGCCATCTAAACCTAATTGTAACTGACGATGGTTTGGACTTTAATTGGAATGATGTTAGCATAAACATTTCCAGAGCCATGGCCTATTAAAAAGGTTCTCAAGATTAAAATCCATCTTAGGTATCACATTAATTGTATTGCCAATAACATTATTAGGAGTGGATTGGGATTGAAAGGGGCCCATTCTAATAGATTGAGTCAGACTCTTAGCTGGATCTGTACTTTGTTCCACTGCATGTATTTTGGAGGAAGTTCATTTCAAGCCTTTGTTGAATTGAAGTTTGACCTTATAAGCATAGTTTACAACTTGCGACAAGACCACATAGCATTCATTTCCAGTTTATCCTATATAGGTTTCTTTAGTACCCCAATATAACGTGTTGCAATTTGTTGGTTAGATTCATCAAGGTTATTGCTTGCACTTAGCTGGTTAAACTCTTCTAAAACGGTGCTAATCGAAAGGTCTCCTTGAACACAACATTAATATTGAATATATAAAATTTTCTAATAATTTGAAGGGAGAAAGTGTCCTCATAGTAATTATCTCATTTTCTCCCAACTGTTGATAGCCCGACATTCCTCTCGGCTGTGTTTGGGAGAGATGTTGCCACCAAGCTCCCACCCCGCATTAATTTTGTTGAGTTATATGTAATTAAAGGATTTTATGGGTTTATTTGTGAAACATTGTAACACATATGTTGAATGAAGTAACAAGTTTTTACATCAAATAATTCTTTATGATATCAGAACCAAATCCTAGCGCAAACCATGCATATGACTTTATCGAGAGGGAGTTTTGATGTGAAACCGAAGAAGAGGGAAGGTGAAGAAGTTGGATCGAGAGCTTTGCGCATGACAGGAGATTGACAAGGGCTTCTGCGGTCTGCTGCAGGAGGAAGGAGTGGAGTAGCACTGTGCGAAACAGAGAGGATCACAAAGAATTTTGGTTGGAATAGAAAAGGCAGGGACGAGCGGCCTCGTACAAACGAGACATACGAAGGAGAAGGAAAATACAGGAGCGTCATGCAGGGAAGAATTACAGTGCGACTAAGGTTAGTGCCAAAAGATAATGCAAAAGAAGAGTGGCGGCTGCACTGTGTAAGGAAGGTGTTTTAGGTGTTGATTTCGTGAATAGAGGAGGAGAAGTGTGACGGGAAAGGAAGGCGGGGACGGTTGTGTGTTTGATTCGCGTGAGCAGGAGAGGTAATAGCGAGGATTAGGACTTTCATAACTCCTCCGTGGTGAGAGGGTGTCGGAGAGAAGCAGTGAAGCTTTCGAAGCTTGTATCGAAATTATTTTTACCTTGTTCGAGCGAGAGAGCTTCTTTTGTAGGTTTTTTGTTGCTACCTCACTCTCTTCCTTCTGTGATCTAAATTTGGATCCTTGTGACTGAGGATGTTAGGTGACAGAGATATTATGGGAGATAAAGGTTTAGAACATTTGGGGAAGATGGATCTCGAAGTTCTGAAGGTCTTGGTAGGACTCATATAGAAAGCTAGTGTCTTGACGGGAGCCGCTACTTCAGCACTTGTTCCAGCTCAGCAGAGTGGGACTTCCAAGAATGTGATCAGTTTTAGCTGCCTTGAGCTTAGGTAGTACAGGTGCGCGGGGGGAGATCTGCGAGTGCTAAAACTGTGGAGAAGTGGGACACTTGAGCAAGACGGGTGAACGTGGACAATCTAGAGGTCGTGGTCATAATCACGGGGGCCAAAGGGATAAAAGAGAGGGCTATCGAGAAAATTTAATGATAGTGGAGAATGAGGGAGAGATAGGGGTGGTCTTACCGTTGAGGATCACAAGTTACTGGATATGTTGAAGAAGCAAAGAACAGCATGTGATGTCACTAGAGATGCATCTACCTTATCTTCATCCAAAAGAAACACTGCTAGTTATGCTCACTCAGCCAAAGGTGCTTGTGATACACATGCTTTTGTCTATATATCCTCCACAAATTCACCAGAATGGATAGTAGATTCTGGTGCATCTCAACATGTGACAGGTGTCACTAGTGAGTTTTCTTTATATACTCATCTAGCAATTCCAAAGAGCATTCAGACCGTTGATGGTACAACACAACCTGTGATTAGTATGGGTACAGTGAGGTGTACCAGTTTTATGATTGTCCATTATTTTGCATGGTGTCATTATACTCTAACTAAAATGTGTTATTTTATTTGATATTTCAAAAGTGATCTTTTAAGAAAAGGAGATTGGCAGGAAACGTGGGACTGACACGTGGCATAGTAGACTCTGATACTTGGATAGAGAAGGAATCGACTTGGCCTTGACATCCATGACTGAGAATGTTAGAGGATCTGAGAGGAGTGTGGAGGATGTATTGTTGCTACATCACATGCGCATAAGACACTCTTCATTCAATCTATTGAGTTGTTTGTATCTTTATCCTTGTATGAAAAGGCAAATAAGGAGAAACTGGTGTGTGATGCTTATGAGTTTGGCAAGCTCACTAGCAGCGCGTATATCACTTCTAGGAATATAAGTGCCGGTGTGCTTGATTTGATACATTCTGATGTATTAGGACCTTATCCTATTAGTTCTATGAATAATTATCGTTATTTTATTACGTTTATTGATTGATTTTCTTGTGTTACCTGGATATACTTGATGAAATAGAACAGTGTGGTGGTTGCTTGTTTTAAATATTTCCATAAGGTAATCCAGACCCAATATGAGGCAGTTGTGAAGGTGCTAAGATCTGATAATGTGACGGAACATATCTACAAATCATTTAGGAACTACCTCATAGCTCAAGAGATACAACACCAAACAACATGCTCATACACAACTGCACAGAATGTAGTAGCAGAGAGGAAGAATCGACATCTTCTAGAGGTAGCCTGAAGCACGATGATGGTAATGAATATCCCACAACACTTATGGGGGCAAACAATGTTGACAGTCTCTCAATTGATTAATAAGATGCCCTCAAGAGTGTTGGAGTGGAAGTCTTATTATTAGATGTTGAAAGGAAACAATAGTGGGATCCTTCCATTAAAGGTATTTGGATGTTTATGCTTTATGAAAGACAATAGGTCATCTTTAGGGAAGTTGGTTATCAGAGCTGTGAAATATGTATTTGTAGATTATTCTGCTACTCAAAAGAGTTATATCCATTGAGGCCGATTGGAAAGAGACACTTTGTGAGTATGAATGTGTCATCCAGAAACTTTGAATCATACTATATTTTGGAGGTGAATTCATCCTTCAGTGACTTAACTGACACTGAAGATATAAGACAAGATAGAGTGAGTAGTGGTGGCGATGGAGTGGAGCAAGTGGGATCAATATCATATCTTGTGATGTGGGATGAATCAACTGAGGTGAAAGAAATCGAAGAGATTGAATGGGATTTAGGCTGAAGGTGAGTTTAGGGTATATATATATATATATA
>JXCR01136762.1:9438-64249 GCA_002079205.1 Phalaenopsis hybrid cultivar | reverse complement strand
GTCCTTCCGAAGCGGGCAACGGGATTTCAATTCCGATGACCGACAGCTTCTTACGGGCAAACCCCACACCAAAAATAGTGCCGACAAATACCAAACCCAATGGATCTCATGACTAACATAACCATGAAAAGGTTAAGTAAGTCACATTTGTCAACCATGGACCTAAACCTGTGAACTATGGTCAAACCTGGTCAACCATGGCCAACCATGGTCAATTTGGTCAAACAGGGTCAACATTACCATTTTTTATCAAAATTTTGTCTTTTGATCAAAATATTTGATTCTCTGAATTAATTAATTAAAGATAATAAAATTATAAATTATTAGACATAGGTTTAAGTGTAAAATACTAATTTAAAACCCATGACACATATTTTTCACTTAAAACCTAAAATCAATTACATGACAAATTGATAATGGATCACCCATGACCCATGAAACCTACCATGATAAGGTTGACTTGTTAATTAACCCATAGACTACCCTTTTTGAACAAGTCATGAAACCATCACGAAGCCATCATAAAAAAGAAAATTAGTGTCACTCTTTCATATATTGATTGCATGAGACAATGGTGAGCTCATCCTACGCCTCCCTCTTCCTCCAATGAAGAAGAGACTTATATCAGCCTCATCTTTCCCATGCTTAATTTAAACATGATCTTAAAATGATAAAGGATGGTGATCCCTTCCTCAACATCATTAATTGACCCATGAAATTCATTTGGTGAAGGCTCTATCAGGCTTATTGAGCTGCCGCTCACACCACCCATTCTTGCCACTAGGAGGTAGCAAAAATAGAATCCCAAAGTTTAACCTAAATGAAGGCCACTAAGGATACTTTATGGAGAGCTCTATCCATGAAATAATTACCCTTGAAACTTATCCTCAAATCCTTCTAAGGACAAGAGCTACCTTCTCTACATAGACCTGAACAACGCAACCACCATTAGTGGCCATAAAAGGAGCTGGCTATGAGCTTCTATAAGAATAAGACATTCATATACTGCCCAATTCCTGAGATATCCTAGAGAGAAAATCTTGCATATAGCCTAAGGAGTTGAACCCCTATCATTTTAGCCTCTAGCTTCCACTCCTCTCTTCCAATTTCACTCCCAAAAAATAGGACAATTTTTGGGTTTAAAATAAAACTCTCTAAAACCTCAAACTTTTCACTCCAAATCATGCTGAAAGTGAAGGAGCAAGCTGAAAAACCTTACACATTGGAGTTGAGCCAAGGCAACATCCATTTATGGCTGGACAAATGGTGTCTAGAGGACACTATTGAACCCTTGGATGAAATGCAAGGCAAGAATCTGATGGTGAAGGATTTCTGGGAGGGTCAGAGATGGTCTGAGGAAGCACTTCAAACTGTGCTGAAGGAAGATTCTGTGAGAAGTATTTCCAAAATCCAATTTGACAGAAACAAAAAAGATAGAGTGGCTCTCAAAGCTAATTATACTCAAAGTGTGACCAAATATATATATAACCATCTATTTACCTGGGAGGAAACCAGTTGGGGTGAGAAACTATGGAACAAATCACTGACTCCTTCTATGGCCTTCTTCTCGTGGAGAGTGCTAAATAACTTAATACCTACTGATGATATACTAAAATTAAAGGGACTGAAAGGACCCTCAAAACACAAACTATGCAAGAATGAAGAGGAGACCTCTACACACCTCTTTTTCCAATGTGAGTTCTCCAAAAAGGTTTGGAACTCCTTGTTAAATTACTTCCACAACAACACAATCAACCTAGGATGGGAGCAACTAAAGAAGTGTTGGATGGAGTGGCAAGGGCTCAATCTTGGAACAATTCCTTTCATCAGTGCTTCGTTTATATGGACTGATAGAAACAAAATTAAACATGAAGACACTAATGTGGGTACTGGAAAGGTAGTGGCAAACTGCATTGCTTACATAAGGAAGCTGATTCTCAGGAAAAACTTCCCCAATATCTTGAAGATCAGCAAAAGCAAGGAGCAACACTGGAGCAGGGTGATTAAGGTCTATTGGGAGAAACCTCCATATCCTTTCTTAAAAGTCAACACAGATGAAAGTTTCTCAGCAAACACAGCTGGCATTTCAGGAGTATTTAGAGATCACAAAGGTAGATGTAGGATGTTCTTTGAATCCCCAATTATTGTGGAAGATGCTATTGAAAATAAAATTGTTGCACTATATTGGGCCATTGAGATTGCTGCTTTCTATAGGTGGACACCACTCCACGATGAGGTGGACTCTTCACTGCTTGTTGATTATATGACAGGTGAAGCCTCCCTCCCATGGCACATACAACAATGGATTACAAAGATGCAACACCTCACTAAGGAGATAAGAGTTACTTACTGCTTTAATTACAAAGAGAGCAATAGACCAGCAAACTACCTTGCCACATATGGTGCAGACTCCCAATTGGTGGCTGTGTCTACTAACCCACCCCAAATTTTGGCTGACCTATTAAAGGAAGACAGGTTTCACATACCTTACCTCAGAATTGTTGGCAACTAAGTTTTCTTGTCAGGAGATTTTCTATTTGGGCTCCTCATTGGAGCTTTCTTTTTTGTTAGAAATTACTGTAATNATATATATATATATATATATATTAGAATGGATTATGTTTCAAAATGAATTGAAGCAATCGCTTTACCTATATTTGATGCTTGGAGTGTTTCAAAATTTTTAATTAAAACTATTTTTAAAAGATATGGAATGCCAAGAGTAAGCATTACCAATGGAGGATCTCATTTTAGAATTGCAATAGTTGCAAGATTGGTGGGAAAATATAATATAATGCATAAATTTTCTACTGCTTATTATCCCCAGACTAGTAGTTTAGTAGAAGTATCTTATCGTGAAATTAAGAGAATTTTGGAAATAAGTGTTGTCGGCGTTATTTCAGGGTTGGTTTGTGGGGAGTTGCCCTTAAGAAGCTGTCGGCCGCTGAAATTGAAATCCCATCGCCCGCTTCAGAAGGACGTTGAAGAATGAAATCAAACTAACCTCATATTTTTCATAGTTTAAAATGAAAGAGCACTGTACCTCAACTCCTATATCTATCCAAAAGGATAAACACAAGACTTGAGGATGAGACTCAATCGAATAAACTAAGGAAAGTATGACGTTCGTCTGGTCTACGAAACCTTTGTATTTGCTGACAAGTTCCCCTATTTAATATAAAGGATTAAATAGGGTTTATATTAGGCTGGGTTTAGACATGCTTTCTATAAGGGCAAGCCCCTATAGTTAATTACATTATAAATGACCAAAGTCATCTAAGAAGACTCTCGATAAAAATGAAGAAAATATTATCTTCAAGGGGTTTCAAAGGGTAGGACACTTTAATGAGATCGAGCGTAGAGGTGTGAAAGGGGATTAGTTTGAATTTGGAACATTTTATTGTAGAATTCAAAGGAGGAAGAACTAGGGGATGTAATGGATCCAGAAGAGAAACTCAGTGACTTCCCAAGCTATCCTAATGTTTGGCTTCATTTTTTAGGAGAAAAATTTAAGTATTTCATCCTGCCAATTTTATTAGTTAGGGCTTACATTCGTGTGAAATGATCACGTAAATAGCCTGGAAGATGTTAAGATTTAGGTCGTGATAAACGACAACCTCGGAATCTTAAGACGAGTTAGGGCTTATATTGTATAACAGGGCTATGGAAAGGCCTAAAGATCAGGTGAGGATTTACGTTGTATAAGCAAGCAACCTCGAAGTCCTATGGTTTTGTTGTTTAAGTCTAAGGAGGGAAGATTAATTTAGTTGGGGAAGACAGATTTTGATGTTGAAGATGGCCGTGCTGCTCACCATGTTAGTCCGAAGCTCCTTGTCATGACGAGTTCGAGTTTTCTAGTGTGTCAAGTTATAATGTTAAATCAGGTGGCCCTATGGTTGAAGTTTTTTAAATTTTATGAGGGCATGTTAAAGTTGATTAGAGTGACACCGGTTAGGATCCTACGGTTCTGTCATTCCGGCACCACTATTTTCTATTGAATTCACTTAGTCCAAATGAACTTACTAAACTCAACTTAATGAGTTCCATAATTTCATTTAAACCGTGGGAAGCCTCGTTAGCAATTATAGGTTACCTCCTTCGAGGGATTCCCGATCGCATCGATAGAGACATCTTAATTTAGTTGAAGTTGTAGTTTTATGTGATGTTTGTGATTAAATTTTGATTTCATTTAAACCATTGGAAGCCTCGTTAGCAACCGTAGGTTACCTCCTCCGAGGGATTCCCGATCATCAAGACTGTGGGAAGCCTCGTTAGCAACCGTAGGTTACCTCCTCTGAGGGATTCTCGATCATCAGATAGAGACGTCTTAATTTAGTTGCAATTGTAGTTTTGTGTGATGTTTGTGATTAAATTTTGAGCTGTTTTATATTTAAATTTAGTTGAAGTTGTGGTTTTGTGTGATGTTTGTGATTAAATTTTAAGTTGTTTTATATTTCGAATTTAGTTGAAGTTGTGATTTTGTGTGATGTTTGTGATTAAATTTTGAGTTGTTTTATATTTTTAATGTTGTGGCGGTAAGTTTTATCTTGGTTGATTTTAATTTTGGTTTTGCGTTATGGTTATGATTAACATGCAATTTTATGTTTTTTTCATACATGTAGGTAAATTCAAGCATAAAACATGTAAGGAAAAGACAGAAGAAAGATGGTACTATAAACTGTAAAAGCGTACATGGCGAGTCTTCTCGTTCCACCACCTGAAACTTAAAAATGCATGTGAGGGAATTTATGAAGAGCGGGAAAAGTAAAGTTCTAATCATATCTTGGCGAGTCCTTAGAAGTTTAATTAAGGATGACTTTATCAAAGCAAGATATATTAAGTTTAGTAGATCTTTGAGATGTCCAACAGATTAGAGAAAGAAGCAGGTCCATGCTACTTTCTCGTTGCCTGGTGGAAAATCCCGAGTTCTTTTAAACTTATTATATTGCTTAATAATTCATCCTATAAATATTCTTAATGCTCAGTGAACATTGATGTCTCAATTATCCCTAAGAATAGGTTAATTATCATTTATCATTTAATTTGAAAATTATGTGAGTGAATTCCCTTGAAGGGGAAGTTTGTGTAATTTGAACACTTAGCCAAATTTGTAATCTTAATTGGGCTTAGTGGCACCCTTAAAGAGGCAAGTCAGTGTAATTTGAACACTTAGCCAAATTTTTAAACCTAATTGGGCTTAGTGGTGTTTTAAGGATGTTGATTTTTTTGTTTATTTCTCTAATCCTCATTTAGTCAATTTTGATTTGGCCTAAGTCACCACTAAGCCCTCAAGACCTAGGTGAGTGTCTTAATTAGTTTAGAAAAGGTTAAGCTTTAAGTGGTCATGATTCATGATTTGGATTTTATTTAAAAATCAAAATAGGAGTATTAAATTGATTAATTATTGGCTTCCAAAGTCATACCCCTAAGTCCATGATCATGTAATTTTAATAAACTTCCAAATTTTAATAATTTAGAAAATTTATTAACTTAATTAAGAAAGTGAGATTGGTTTCTACCAATTGACCCCATGTGTTTCAAGCATCAAATAAAGTGATTAAGATCAGAGGTTACCCATTCCCCTCCTTGACTTAAGCCTAAATGTTAATTAAGGCTAAATTTCCAAAATTACACATTTGCCCCTAAGACTCTAACACCTCATTATTTGTCAAACTCAATTCAAATGACTTTGAAATTTTTATACTACCTCATTCATGGGTCAATTAAGATATCAGAGGAGAAAATGTTTTCAGAATTTAATTTATTTTATATAATTATTTTCATGCAAAAATAGGATTTTTCAAAGAAAAATTCCTAACATGACCAAGGTAAATTTTAATACCTTGAAATTTTTATTGGAGGTAGAACGAGATAAGATAAGCCTTTGAATCAAATTTCATAATTTTTTGAACTCCCTATGATATATTAGAATTATTTTAAGTTTTGGACTATTTAAAAAAAATAAAATATTTTTTGTGGTGAAAATTAAGTTTTGTATTTTTAAAAAATCTCTCTAAGGTTAAAGAACTCAACGGAGCAAATTTCACATTTTTTTTATTTTTCTTTCATTTATCGGAATTATTTTAGGGAAAAAAAACTCATTTTTAGCCCTTAAAAATTATTTTTAAGTTTTGAAATTCAATATCTTTATTTAGAAAGTCAAGAAAAATATTCTAATTGTTCCTAAGTAATTAGGAAGCAATTTAGAACATTTTCATGTGTTTTATTATTTTTTGTGATTTTTATAAATTTTTAATTATTTAAATATTTTAAAATAGGCTAAAAATCAAGTTTTTATTTTAAATATACCTGATCACAGAGAACTCAAAAAACTATGTTTCATAATTTTTTGAGTTATATTTTGATTTTTTTTAAATTATTTAAGTGCCAAAAATGATGTTTATTTTTTAAAATCAATTTAAGTTGTCAAATAAACTCAAAATATTTTGAACTTTTTATGATGAGTTCTCTGGATCATAAATCATAGTGGAGATCAAAAATCTAGTCAGTTAAATGTTTATATTTTCCAAAATTATTTATTTTAGTGATTTAGTGTTTGTAAAATTTAAGGGTATTTTAATTGAATTGACTTGAAATTATTTCCAAAGGTTTCTCTAGTCATGGTGGACCTTCCAAAATTTTTTTAGGATTTTCTTCTCTAGTCATGGTGGACCTTCCAAAATTTTCTTAGAATTTTATAATCAATATGCTAATTTTCATGGTATTTGCAAAATTTAAGTGCATTTTAAATGACTTGACCCATAAAATTATTTCCAAAGGTTTTTCTGAGTGATTTAGTATTTGGAAAATTTAAGGATGTTTTAAATGACCTGACCCATGAAATTATTTTCAAAGGTTTCTCTGGTCATGGTAGACCTTGCGTTTTAATTGACTTGACCCATGAAATTATTTTCAAAGGTTTCTCTGGTCATGGTAGACCTTCAAAATTTTTTTAGGATTTTCTAATCAATATGCTAAATTTCCATGATTATTTTAAAGAAATAATGTGGAATAACTTATGCTAATTTCCATGATTATTTTAAAGAAATAATGTGCAAGATCTTGAAAAATATGGATCTCTATATAGGAACCTCCTCTGACTTTGGAAAAATCAGCGGATGTTTCCCCTAGCAGAGGCTACAACATGCCAAAATTTTAAGCCAAAGTGATGTGTCAATATGCACGGAGAATCAAATGATTCAAAAAAGTGTTTAATTAACGAAAAATAAAATATGCATCAAATGGACTTGAAATTTATTCCACGTTATTCTCCTCTGTTCACTGAGCAAGATGGTATTTTTATTTTTATTTTTGTGATTTTTCTACACAAAGTTATGAATTTTCTAAATTAGAGGTATTTAAATAAATAAGAAAAAGTCCTATTTATCCATTTAAACCGCACATGCTGACTAGATCCTAGACAGCTCCGAAGGCATGCGTGGCGCGCTCTGGTTGGACGATGCCATCCACATAGCTGCTGACTCGGCCCGTGATTTATGTCCCGGAGCGCTGTCCGGCTAGATCTCCTCCATCCATTTGATACGCGCTCGATCGAACGGCTCCCCGTCATCGTCCCGATAGAATGATCCCGTGACCGTCCACACTAAAACCCTAAGATATCAGCCTAGACTCAACCAAATCACCTCGGGTTTGATCCTATGGACTCGTTTAAGTGAGACGAACATATTCATTTGGTAATCATGCAATTAAATTAAACCTAATTAAATGGAGAATCGAAATAGGCTCAGGATGAGGTGAGGTTTTATACCTTTGCTCTCAGAAGTGAAGCTTCGATCAGAGGGGTTTGACACGTTCGTTGGGGTCCAAGGAGGCTAGGGATTAAGTCCCTGGTCTTGGTGTAAGGTCTAAGTATGAATTTGGCCAAGCTCGATTTCAGGTGTTGGTCTAGAGCTATGGTGTAGGCTATTTTAGAGGGTAATTTGATGGGGCTTTGTCTTCTCTTGCTATTATGAAGGTGTGGGCACAAGAAATTGAAGTTTGGTGGAGATTTGAGACATGTCCTATTTCTGCCCTAATTTTTAAGATCAAAATTAGGGTTGTACTGAGGGAATTAAGACAGTGGAGTGATTGGAATGGTCTGTGGAGATCTCAAGGAAGCTCTGTGAGTGATTTGGGAGGCTCTCTTTGAGAAAAATTTAGCACACCTCCCATGGTCGTGGAGGTGAGTTTTTATAAAACTGGCAATGTGGTGGCTCTCAGGGCACAAGTTTGGGTGCATTGTGGTGCTTAGGTGGAGGGTAGAGGAGTTCTTCAATTTGAATTGTATGAGCTGGCCTCTAGGTTTAACTTAGGCGAGGTGACATGGGGGTGGCTCTCAGTTTTGAGCTTTTCCGGCCACTAGACTGGCCGGCTGGCTAGGGGGAGGTGGCTAGGAGCTCAGGGAACCCAGAGGAATCCATCACAATAATTTAATGCAAATGTGCTTTGATTTGGCAAAGATATCTTAAGCGTGTGCATTTTTAGAAATAATATCCCTTAATTTTGGGGAACTTTGGTCCATCGCTTGATTTAGATGGTTTCATGATGTTTGGCTTGGTCACTAAGTCCAACTAATGGCTATGATGAAGTTAACTTGGTGACTTTAGGGTGGTTAGGCCACATTCAGTGCATGGGTCCAAGTGGGTGCAATTGAACAAAACTTGGGTTTGGGCTAGGCTAGCCATGTTGATTGTCACAAAAAATATTTCATTTGGTGTAGATGATCTTAAGGAACAACTTTGGTGAAGAATGGAAGTGGTTTTGAGCTCAATTGAATGGTCAATTTGAGGGAATTTTGAACCTTAATCAATTTGGTTATGTTGGGCTAGGCTTGGGTCTAGCTTGGGTTAGCCTTGAGCTAAGTCCAAATTGATTATTTTAAATGGTGAATAAGGACCTCATGAAGAGTTTTCAACATGAATTGGATGTCAATTTTAAAGTTAATGCAATCAATTGGGTGAAATTTGGCGACTTAGCCAATTTGGGGCTAAATCTAGAAATTTTGGATTTATGCCAAAATCAAATGGATATGAGGCTTCACCAAGGCCAATTGATGGTTGATTTTGCTGTATAGGAATGTTATCAAGATTTTGCAACATTAATTTGGGTCAATTGATTAGTCTATGGGTTCAATTTGGTGAGATTAGGTCATATGGTCAAAATTGGGGTTTTGACCTAAATCAAAATTGGGGTCAAATCATGGGCCAATTGAGCTTGGATTTGGTTTTGTTTGGTCATATCAAAAGTGAATTTAAGTTTCGGATTGGAATTGGGGTCAATTGAGATCAAATTGATGAACATTTGAGTTGAATTTGGGGAATTTGGGCCCAAGATGGGTATTTTGGTAATTTGGGGGTGTTTAAAGGGTAAAAGGCCAAGATGGGTATTTTGGTAGATTTGAGGTACCAACCATCACCAACAAGCCATGGACCAATGGAAACCCCATTTTAGGTCCTCTACACCCAAAAGATCAAGGGATCTAGGCTAGAAATTTGAGTTCATGGTTGTGAGTGAATGTGGGTGTAAATAAGTGTATTGAGTGCCTTAGCTCTAGACCAACACCCAAGGCCAACCTTATANTTCGGATTGGAATTGGGGTCAATTGAGATCAAATTGATGAACATTTGAGTTGAATTTGGGGAATTTGGGCCCAAGATGGGTATTTTGGTAATTTGGGGGTGTTTAANTTATGATCCTCAACCTCTATAATTTTATTTGAAATATTGCAATAGGAGGGGCTCCAAAAGCAACGCGGTAACAGATGCCTGAATCCTTAACCTCTAAAATTTAATTTAAAAGATTTTGATAAGAGAGGCTCCAAAAGCAATGCAAAATCAGATCCAAAATTCTCATCCTCTAAAATTTCATTTGAACNTTATGATCCTCAACCTCTATAATTTTATTTGAAATATTGCAATAGGAGGGGCTCCAAAAGCAACGCGGTAACGAATGCCTGAATCCTTAACCCCTAAAATTTAATTTAAAAGATTTTGATAAGGGAGGCTCCAAAAGCAATGCAAAATCAGATCCAAAATTCTCATCCTCTAAAATTTCATTTGAAAGATTGTGATTGGAGGGGCTCCTAAAACAACGTGGAGTCAGATGTAAATTCCTCATCCTCTAGAATTTGATTCGGAAGATTGCGATAGGAGGGAATCCTAAAGCAACGCGGTATCAGTTGTCTGAATCATCAACCTCTAGAATTTGATTTGATAAGTTTGCGATAAGAGGAGATCCTAAAGTAATGTGGTATTGGATGCCTGAATTCTCAACCTCTAGAATTTAATTTGAAAGATTGTGATAAGAGAGGCTCCTAAAGCAATGCAAAATCAGATAAAAAATCCTCATCCTCTAAAATTTCATTTGAAAGATTGCGAAAGGAGGGGATCCTAAAGCAACGTGGAATCAGATGTAAATTCCTCATCCTCTAGAATTTGATTTGGAAGATTGCGATTAGAGGGACTCTTAAAGCAATGCGGTATCAGTTGTCTAAATCATCAAGCTCTAGAATTTGATTTAAAAAGGTTGCGATAAGAGGAGATCCTAAAGCAATGTGGTATCAGATGCCAGAATCCTTAACCTCTAGAATTTTATTTGAAAGATTTCAGAAGGAGGGGCTCCTAAAGCAACACGGCATCGAATGCCTGAATACTCAACCTTTAGAATTTAATTTAAAAGATTGCTCTAGGAGGGGCTCTTAAAGCAACTCAATATCGGATGTCTGAATCCTCAACCTCTAAAATTTAATTTGAAAGATTATGATATGAAGAGATCCTATAGCAATGTGGTATCAATTGCTTGAATCCTCAACTTCTAGAATTTTATTTGAAAGATTGCGATAAGAGGAGATCCTAAAGCAATGTGGTATCAAATGCCTGAATCATCAACCTCTAGAATTTAATTTGAATGATTACAATAAGAGGGGCTCCTAAATCAATGCAGTATCGGATGCCTAAATCCTCAACCTCTAGAAATTTAATAGAAAAATTGCAATTTAAAGGACTTCTAAAGAAACTCCATATCGGATGCCTGAATCCTCAACCTTTAGAATTTAATTTGAAAGATTGCCATAGGAGAGCTCCTAAAGCAACGTGGTATCAGATGTCTGAATCATCAACCTCTAGAATTTGATTTGGAAAATTGCGATAGCAGAGACTCCTAAAGCAACACGATATTGAATGTCTGAATCCTCAACCTCTATAATTTGATTTGAAAAGATTGCAATAGGAGGAGATCCTAAAGCAATGTGGTATCAAATGTCTGAATACTCAACTTTGAGAATTTGATTTAAAAGATTGCGATAGGAGGAGATCTTATAGCAATGCAATATCTGATGTATGAATCCTCAACCTCTAGAATTTGATTTGAAAGATTGTGATAGAAGGGACTACTAAAGCAATGTGGTATTAGATGTATGAATCATCAACCTTTAGAAATTGAAAGATTGTGATAGGAGGAGATCCTAAAGCAATGTGGTATCGGATGCCTGAATCCTCAACCTCTAGAATTTTATTTGAAAGATAGTAATAGGAGAAGATCTTACAGCAATGCAGTATGGGATACTTGAATCCTCAACCTATAATATATAGTGTTTTAAATTCATGGGAAATTTGTTGAATTGGTGAAGATTTATGGAATTGAAGTTTGGGAAATCAAGTTTCGCTGTTACATTTTGTTTGTTTGGTTATTTTATGAGTTTTCTTTTAGTTTGTTGTCTTTTCTTTTTTTTTTTCTTTTGTTGAAATTTTGACCTAGTTTTAGATAAGCACGATGTTTGAGCTTCTAAGAATAAGACTTTGTCTCTAAAACATCACTAGGCATAGTACTTCTTGAAGTATCGTCCACTGACCAATGACAAGTGTAGAAAATAGCCCATTCCTTAAGGTACTAGCGAAACTTTATTTTTTCAAGTACACATAAGGATGCGCTATTTCTTTTGGAGTTGTATTTATTGGGCACTAAATAATACGACTATAGGGTTGAATTTCCATTAAATGCTAATATCATCATCATTTCTTTAATTCTCTCTTTCTGGGCCTAAGTAGATTTCAAAATTTCTACTCATGTGATTAAAATAATTTTGATTTTCCAAAGATATTTTTGAGCCAACCAATAGCTGACCAAAAGACTCGAGATCATTGAAATTTTTCTTGAATACAATATCAAAATAATTTTCTTAAAAGGGCATTTTAAGTCTTATTAATTAGGGTAAACCAATTTTTTATTATACATCCACCTTAGGCTTCTTCTCAGGGAGACTCTTCTTTTGCTTTGATTTTTGGATCGAAATTTTCACACGTTTTTTTCATCTCTTTATTTTTTGTTGAAAATTACTATATCTAGTGGAACATATTTCATTTAAGGATTTTGAATGTCCAAACTCCCCTCACTAATAATCCTCAAATATTTCTTTAGATGAATACTTAGATATTATAACTAGTTCAAAAGTTAAGACCTAGTGGCGTGGCAGGAAATTAAAAGGCTTGTGATATCCCAAGTCAATTACTCGTATTTCAACCACATTATTTTATTTTGAAATCAACTTAAGACTCAGTCCAAATTCTTTAAAGTAGATGACTGAGGTTTTAGGGCATTAATTTGATTCTCCCCTGAAGTCATCACAAAACTAAAACTTAATCTTATATCACCCCCTACTTGACCATCATTCTATTGGGTTTTAAGCCTCTAAGTCAGTTGGCTTTTATTTTCCAAAAAGCTTTCCTTTTCATTTAACATTAAGTTGTGTGCTGAGCGTTTGTAATAAAAATAGAACACTGAAGAATCTTGAATATGTTTAATTTTTTTTTCAATGTGGTGGAAGGGATGAGACAGACTAACACTAATATTACTAATATCTCGTTTAAAAAATAATAGTAGTACAATAGTAGTCAAGAAGCATCCCTTCTNTCAATTAATTACTTGATACTTTGCTTAAAAGTTATGTAAGTGGATGCCCCAAAGGCAAGCTTAAGTCATTAAAGATTTTGTTCCTACCACTAAAGTTGGGCTTGTTGTATTTAGAGGCATTAATTATCAATCATGTTATTTTCTCTAAATCTAATTAGACAAGTTCAAATTAAGCCTAGCTCACTACCAAGCCCTTAATAATTTTCAATAGGTAATTTTATAATTGCCAAAAAATTTAATTTTAGTGAGGTGTATCCTTATTAAAAGATGGGCTTAAAATGAGTGACAGTATCTTCTCACCTAAGCCCATAACTTTAGAATCATTTAATTTTAATTAACTTCCAAATCATGATAATTTAAAAGATTACAATTTTATCCTTATCATGAAAAGGTGACAAATTGTTCCTACCTTGTCTCCCATTATGTTTCAAACATCCAAAAGAATTCATTAAGATCAAAATTACCCATTTTCCCTTAGATAATCCTAAATTTTAACTAGAACACTAACATCTAAATGTATCATTTTGCCCATGGGGCTCTCCACTTCATAACTTATCGAGTATAATTCAAATGATTTTGAAAATCTTATAGTACCCCATTCTTGGGCCAACTAAGATATCAGAGGAGAAAATATGGTTTTTCTAAAATTTAATTTAATTTAAATAATTATTCTAATTTAAAAAATATGATTTTTCAATTTTTTTATTTAAATAATAAAATAAAGTTTTTGGTCATGAGAAAATTATTAGAGGTTCACCTAGGCCAGAGGACCACTTGGAAAAAAATTATTCTTTTTAAATTATATTTTAATTATTATAATTATTTATTGATTTGAATGATTCAAGTAAATAGAAAATGTATTTTAATTACAAAAATTATTTTTATGTTCTTATTAAATCTCTTTATGTCCAGTAAACTCAAAGAAACAAATTTTATATTTTTATTATTTTAATTTATTTATTGTAATTATTTAAATGAAAAAATTAGAAAAAAATACATTTTTAGCCTTAAAAAAATTATTATAAACTTAGAAAAATTAGGAAAAATATTCTAATAAGTCCTAAGTAGTTAGGGAACAATTAGGAAATCTTTGAAANGTAATTATTTAAATGAAAAAATTAGAAAAAAATACATTTTTAGCCTTAAAAAAATTATTATAAACTTAGAAATATTAGGAAAAATATTCTAATAAGTCCTAAGAAGTTAGGGAACAATTAGGAAATCTTTGAACCTTTTTTGTATTTTTGAAATTATTTTATTGTTTTAATTTTTTTAATTCAAAATATAGCTTAACAATAAAGTATTTTCCCAAAAATAAATTTTTTTTTCTAAGTGCCTTTGATCACAAGGAACTCACAAAACCAAATTTCATAATTTTCTTAAGTATATTAAATTTAATATAATTTTTTTTTGTACAAAAATAAATTTTTTCTTAGAAAATCAATTTTAGTACTTAAACCTAATCATTAAAATTTCAAATTTTTACAGCGAGTCATTATGATTTTTCTTTACAGTCTAGAATTTATTTTAATAACTTTTTCATAATATTTAATTTATGTACTATAATACAAGTTTTAGTTATTTAGCTAGTTATACAAAATATAAAAAAATTATCCAAACTATTCTGACATTTTTTCTAAGTTTATTTGACCATAGAAAACCTATAAAATTCATCCCATAATTGTCCAATTGATATTTTAATTTATATAATTATTTTAATCTAGAATAAACAAGCATAGAGATGCTCTCTAACCTTGGAAAAATTAGAGNAGCTAGTTATACAAAATATAAAAAAATTATCCAAACTATTCTGACATTTTTTCTAAGTTTATTTGACCATAGGAAACCTATAAAATTCATCCCATAATTGTCCAATTGATATTTTAATTTATATAATTATTTTAAGCTAGAATAAATAAGCATAGAGATGCTCTCTAACCTTGGAAAAATTAGAAAACATCCCCTCTGTCATGTGGAATGAACTCCCAAGTTTTCAAGCTTTGATGAAGAATATTTAATCAAATAAAACTAAAACACCTTGAGGCTATTTCATTAATAAAAAATCAAAGACATTAAATGATTTTCTTAGTCCACATTATTCTCCTCTGTTCAGTGAACAAGGTGGTATTTTTATTTTATTTTTATGATTTTTCTATGCAAAGATATGAATTTTTGAAGTTCTAGCATTTATTTAAATCATAAAAATCCTATTTTCCTACTTAATCTAGTCAGCGGCCACGCAATTCTCGTACGCGTTGAGCTTTCCATGTGGCGCTTTCTAATTTAGCACCGCCAGCAACCTCAGTGCCATGCATCTTGCGGTTCGCCTACCATCTCCTCATCCAACTTAATCTCATCCATCCATTTGATACACGCGCGATCAGACGAATCCTGATCATCATCCCCAACTGGCCTAGCTTGTAAGTCATTCAACTTCAAACCCTAAGATCTTTCTCGATACTCAACCAAATAACATAAGGTTTGTTCCTATATCTTCATCTACTCAAGATGAGCACATCTATATGGTTACAATGCTATGGAATCAAAATTTTCTTCAAAATTGGTGAAACTGAGTCAAAATTAGAATTAATGGTCTATACCTCTGCCCACGAGGTGAGGCCTCGATTGGGTGCTTGNCCCCAACTGGCCTAACTTGTAAGTCATTCAACTTCAAACCCTAAGATCTTTCTCGATACTCAACCAAATAACGTAAAGTTTGTTACTATATCTTCATCTACTCAAGATGGGCACATCTATATGGTTACAATGCTATAAAATCAAAATTTTCTTCAAAATTGGTGAAACTGAGTAAAAATTAGAATTAATGGTCTATAGCTCTGCCCAGGAGGTGAGGCCTCGATTGGGTGCTTTTGGAAGTTTCCTTGTGAAGTGGCAAACCTCCTTTAGGTGTCTGTTTGAGCTAAAATAGGGTCTAGGTTTGAGTTCAGTGAAAAGGTGTAACAAATCTGGTCTAAAGGTGGGTTAGAGTGCTTAGCACCAGGAGGTTTTGATGGAAAACTTCTTCGTTTAGCTCAGGGAAGCTAAAGGAAGAGTCAATTTGATGTTTCAAAAGATTTGGATTAAGTGATAGAAAACCCCTGGATTTTGAACTCAAAACTGAGCTCTCACCGAGGGATTCAGAGGAGGGTGATGGTGGGCTTGAGCTCAAGAGTTGTTGNGATGGAAAACTTCTTCGTTTAGCTCAGGGAAGCTAAAGGAAGAGTCAATTTGATGTTTCAAAAGATTTGGATCAAGTGACAGAAAACCCCTGGATTTTGAACTCAAAATTGAGCTCTCACCGAGGGATTCAGAGGAGGGTGATGGTGGGCTTGAGCTCAAGAGTTGTTGAAGAGTCTCTAAAAGCAATTTGTCCCCAAAGAAATTGATGAGTTCTTTTTTGGGTCGTAGGAGAGGGAGTTTAAATAGAGGAGCTTGGGTTGGCTGGTTGAGCTTCAATTTAGGTTCAATTAGCAGCTTATGTGGAGAGTTGAAGAGTGCCAAAGACCAATTGGAATGAGCCAGTTTGGATGGGTGAAATAAGCTTAATTTAAAACAAGTTGGCTCTCAATTTTGGAGATTTTTGGCCACTAGGCTGGCCGATAGGGCCAGAGATGGTGGCCAGAGGAGTTAGGAGAGCCAGAGGGAGGTTAATGGTGATTAACACTGAATGGTTAAGGCCGATGGAAAAGATATCTTAGATTAAGATAAATATGGGAAGAGATCCCCTAAATAGAGGGACCATTGGTCCATGGCTCCTATAGGGTGGGCTAGGTGCATCTAACATGGTTACTAAGGTCAAAAGCGTGGTTGTGGTGGCTTTGGTTTGATTAATTTGATTTGATATGGTCAACTTTAGAGCATGGGTTTAGTTTTGGGCATATTGGCTTGAAGTTGGGTTTGGGTCTAGCTAGTAATAACATTGAGCTCAATTGATTGGTTAGAATAGTGTAGATGATTGTTACAAGGAGTTTAGAAAAATAATCGAGTGTTTTTGAGTTGATTTGGAAACTCAATTTGATGGATTTTGGCTCATGGCCAATTTTGGTGCATTTCAGTTAGCCTTACGTTTGGATTGGGATAANTTGTGGTGGCTTTGGTTTGATTAATTTGATTTGATATGGTCAACTTTAGAGCATGGGTTTAGTTTTGGGCATCTTGGCATGAAGTTTGGTTTGGATCTAGCTAGTAATAACATTGAGCTCAATTGATTGGTTAGAATGGTGTAGATGATTGTTATAAGGAGTTTAGAAAATGAATCGAGTGATTTTGAGTTGATTTGGAAGCTCAATTTGATGGATTTCGGCTCATGGCCAATTTTGGTGCATTTCAGTTAGCCTTACGTTTGGATTGGGATAGGGCTTTGGTTAGATCCAATTGATGGTTCAAATTAGTTTAAGGGATTGCAATAAAGAGCTTTGGATGCCAATTGAGTGAATGTTTCAGGTTTATGAAGTTCAAATTGGTGGAATTTGGCTTAGGGTCAAATTCGGGATTTTGATTTGAGCTTGGGATTTAGGTTTGAAATTGGGTCCAATTGAGCTTGGATTTTGTTTCAATCAATCTTAGGCTTGATGAATTTGAGTTTAGAATTAAAATTAGGGAAAATTGAGATCAAATTGGTGGACATTGGGGGGTGAATTGTGGTAATTAGATCTTTAAGGGCAATTTCGGGCTTTCTGTCAAAATTGGTCAAACTGATCAAATTGGGCTCAATTGAGAGGTTTAAATTGGTTTTGGGGACATTTGAAATTTTAAAATTTTAGGACAGTTTGGGTCACCAAGGGGATTATTGTAATTTTGTCAAAATTAGGGGTATTGAAAATTTTTGGGTGTTTTGGGCAATTTGGGTGCTTTCAAATGGTTTGAAATGATTTTTGAACAAAGTTGGGTATTTTGGGTATTTTTTGGATTTTGGTCAATTTTTGGGTTTCAAGTGTAGTTTAGTAAATTAGGGTAGGTTTTGGGGGCAAATAACTAAATTATGTATTTTAGTAGGATTAGGGTTGCCAACCACACAATCACCCTATTTGAGCCATGGATTAATAGAATTCCCTACTTTGGGTCCTCCATGTACTGGTCTCGGCTAAACCCTAGCCTAGGGCTAATGGCGTAGGGGACCATCAACATGAGTTTCTCAAAGAGTTAAGGGAGCAACCAAGCATATTTGACTAAAGCCTGAGGTTGTGAGTGTAAGCGGGAGGTATCAAGTGTGTGTGTGTCAAACTAACCAAGGCCACTCCACCTTAAGGCATTACAATCTTATGGGGACTCCCCTTGAGATCCCCCATACTGGACCCACCTACTAAAAGTTAGAGGTTAGGACCAGAATGTAGAACTTCAAATTGAGCAAAGAAGACATTAGAGTTTGTAATGGTGAAGGTTCCTTTACTAGTCCTCTAGGAATAGTCTACAGAAAAGTTATGTGGCCAGACCCTACGATACTAGGAGGAAACTATACATCAACTGAAGGTGAGGTAAAAAAATGGACCCCCAATCGGTGTGGTGTGTCGAGCCGGCACATCGCACATAATGGCGCAGTCCGAAGAGATTTACAAAACCAACACGACTGTCTGAGTCAGCAAACTCAGAGCAGAATTGAAAAAGAGTAGAAGATTTCTACTGAGGAATAAGTAGGGAATCCTGCTGGGGAAAAAGGAAGAGGATTCCGGAAACAACCATCAATAAAACTGATGGTCTTGATGAAGATTCGATTTTAATTCAATATTTTAAAATTTTATTTTTGATTTCAATTTTAACAGTTTTGAAGGATAGAATTATGTATGTGGAGAGTAAATCAAGATAGAAAGCATAAGGACTTACATCCAACTCAAGAGGTGCAACAGTGAAGAGAACGACAACCATTAAGTATACTACACCAGGAAGAAAAGACTATACTAGTCCGAGCAAGCACTAGGGACAATACGTTCGAACTGGTTCTGGTTGAAGAATGAAAAACACTAGGGACATTAAGCCAATCCTCAAGGTGGGAATCAAAATTCAAGTACTGATTATGGGAGGAGAACTTGAATTCAGGTACCAGCCTCAAAAAGGAAAGACTATACCAGTTTGGGCAACCACTAGGGACATTACGTCCAAACTGGATCTAGTCAAAGAATGAAAACCGCTTGAGACATTACACCAAAATTCAAGGTTAGAATCAGAATTCAGGTACTGACTCCAAGAGGAGAATTGGAATTCAGGTACCAGTCTCAAGAATGAAAGACTATATTAGTTTGGGCAACCGCTAGGGCCATTACGGTCGAACTGGATGTAGTCAAAGAATAGCAACCACTAGGGACATTACGACAAACTTCAAGGTTGGAATCAGAATTCAGGTACTAACCCCGAGATGAGAACTGAAATTCCGGTACCAGCTCTAGAATTAGAATCAGAAGCCTCATACCATTTAACGGGGTCTCACACCGATCATGAAGAGGAAGCATTGATTTAATCAAAGCGCTTATTCCCTCAACCTCTAGAATTTATTGTGAACCATTGGATAGGAAGGGCTCCTAAANACCTGAATATGGGATTCTTGATCAGATTGTGGAAGATTTTTCTCACTGCCTCATCTTTGAAAGAGTACATCCTACTCGATCGAGCATTCATGGTTGTAACTCATATTTTATTTGTTTGGTAAGGTCTCTTTTGAGATGATTGCTGAACATTCTGTTAAGGACATTGGAAGGTTCGTTGACGTTGTTCGACTTGTATTTGCAATTGTTGTTTTCTCCTGCCAACCAAAAAGATTGTCCCAGATTTCTTCTCAAATATCTTCATTGGTTCTAGTTCTTCAGTCTTTTTTGGAAAACCAGATTGCTTAACTTCTCCTTGAAGATTCTTGGCTTTGTTAAGCAACTTCTCAAAAGTTTTTATTATAAAACTTTTAAACAAGAAACCCACTGGACCGTGGATGCTCTTACGAAGAATCTCAACTTTTTACTTCTCGTTGACCTCATTTTTGGTTGAGGTCTAGTTTCCTCCTCAGTAGCCTGGGGTTTAGCCATAGGACTTTCTTGTTGACTATTCCTAGAAGACTAGAAAAGGGAAACTCACCATTAGAAATTCTAAACTCTTCTATGCTCAACTTGAAGTTCCATACACTGGTCCTAACCTCTAGCACTTAGTAGGAGGGGCCACTAAGGGGAGCTCATGGAGAATTTCCTTAGGATTTTATGGCTTAAGGGCTGACTCTAGGTGTTGGTCTTGAGATAGTGCATGCACTCTCACTCACTCGCACATTACAACCCACTCACAACCCTAATCCCAAACTTGTTAACTTTGATCCCTTGATCATTTGGGGGACTCATGTAGATGGTCTCCTAGAACCACTAGCTCTAGGCTAGAGTTTAGATAAGACTAGTACATAGAGGACCCAAATGGATCTTCCATTGGTCCATAGCTCAAATAGGGTGGTTGGCACCTTAATTTCACCAAAATACCTAAATTAGCCTTTCCCCCCCCTAAATCTACCCAATTTTCCAAAACACCCCCAAACCCTAAATTTGACTAAAATTCTTAATTTCACAAAAAATACCCAAATTTGTTAAAAAACCATCTCGAACCATTTGAAACCACCCAAATCCAAAACCCCTAATTTTTCCTCAATTTAGTCATATCTCTAAATGTGATCAAATTCAATGCCCAAATCCCAAAATTGACACCCAATTAATGTTGAGAACTCTGCATAACATCCCACTAGACCATTTTGAACCCATAATTTGAACTTTGCCCAACTCTAGCCTTACCTAAATCCAAGTCTAACCCAACATCCCCAAATTAATCAAATGTCCAAAATCCTTCAAAGTGACCTCTAAATCAATTCAAAAAAACTCTAAATCTTTTCTAATCCTTTTAAGACAATCATCCAAACAATATTAATCAATCAATTGAGCCTAATTGAATGGCTAGCCTAACCTAGCCCGACTTGAACCAATTTGGACCCATCACCCGAAATTGACTTAACAAAGCTAAATTGGCCAACCAAGGACCAGTCCAGCTACCAAGTGTGCACTAGTGACCAGGCTAGACTCACCTAGCCCACCTTAAATGCCCTATGGATCAATGGTCCCTAGACTTAAGGGATTTAACCCCATATTTGGCAAAAACTTGAAATATCTTTGCCATCATTGCTTACCCTTGGGGGATTAATCATACTTAGCCACTCCCTGACCTCCCTGAGCTAAGAGCTGACCAGACCCTAGCCAACCACCACCTCTGCCGTCAGAAATAGTCAGCCCAAATGAGCCAAGATGGGAATAACCCAAGAGTTTTCTAAAGTTAAAGAAGGCCTCTAACCTGAAAGCCATAATTTTTAATTCTAGTTGACTATTTTTTGTTAGAAATAATCAAATAAATTAAAATCAAAATAAAAAAAATATGAGATTTTTTTAGTAGGTTTCCTGTAGTTAGAGAAATTTAAATTAGAGTTTAAATATTTATGTACATTATTATAGCTAATTAAATTATTAAAACTCATACAAATTGAAAAAAATATAATATAAGTCAAAAATTGTAAAAATTATTCCACACTGTAAATAATGATTATTTTAACCCTCTAAAAAATTTGAAATCCATTTAAATATTTTTAATGTCAAAGGCCATTTTTCAAGTGAAATGAGAATTTTTTAATAAAATAATTGTAATTAATAAAATATAATTAAAAAATTTTGAAAAGTTGTTTTAAGTGTTTCTTGTGATGAGGGGCACCTAAGAAAAATTAAATTGATATTAAAATAAATAGTTCATTTTTGAGCTACTTGTTAAATGAAACATATGCAAAAAATTTCAAAAATATTAAAATGCATCAAAATGTTTCTAATTGTTCCTTGATCATTTGGAACCCATTAAAATATTTTTCCTAGTTTTCTAATTTAGTTATGTATTTTTAAATGTTGAATCTTATTTTCCTTAATTTTTCCTTAAAACAAATATAATAAATAAAATAAAAAATCACAAAATTTAAAATTTTATTTCTATGAGTTTTTTAAACTCAGAGAGACTAAATAAAAATATAAAAGGTAATTTTTGAAATTAAATTATTTTTTCTTTTTAATTAAACACTAACATAAATAAATAATTATAATAATCAAAATATAAATTGATCTCCCTCTCTAAGGACAGTGCATTGAATTTCCTGTCTGCAAAAGAGCCATATTTTATTATTAGTGTTGACAATAAGCTGAAATCCAGAGAACTTCCTCACAACTCTGTTGACATGTTTAGTAATCATAGGTTCAAGTATAACAATGATCCAAGGTTTATACATCCTATTAAGAGCCAGAATTCGATTAAGGGATTTAGGATGTGCTAATCCCCTAACATTCCAATAGATTAGATTCATTAACCTGTAGAGGTGGATTTTCCTCTTCTCCTAGTTCTAACAATACTAGAAGAGAGGGGGGCTGGGGGCTTCCTCCAAAGAAGAAGAAGAAGGGAGTAGGTTCTTTAGTTCCAAAGGAATTTTCTTCTTTTTTGTTTTCTGGATTTGCCAAACTTCTTCTATATTTTTAGCTAATTGCAAAAGCAAAGGGTCTTCCTCTGGTATCTCAGTAGCTATTTCCCGTTGATCAACAAGGAGTGTTAGAAGTGCAGTACATTTGATCTGTTCAGCTTGAGTAGATTCTGGTATGAGGTGAAGTTGCTCAATCAAGGGTTTTAGAACATTTTGGAGAGAGTTATCTGGTTCCACAACCTCTTTTTCCATATCTTGAGATAATTCAGCCAACTCTAGTAAAGTGTCTTTCTGAGTCCTTGTCTCTGGAAATTCAGAATCTTGGGCAGCAATTCCAGCAACAGCTGGCAACTTAATACCATGTGGCTCTAAATCCTCTGAATTAGTTCTAGGAAGCTTCCTTCTGAGGTTGGGATGAAGTCTAAAGCACTGCTCATCAGTATGGCCAAAAATTTTGCAGTGATGTCAATAATAAGGTCTTTGTTCATCTATAATTTTTTGCCAATATCCACTATGCTCAGTGCTTAACCAAATTTCCTCCATAGCTGGTAAAGTGATATCTCTTTCAACCAAAATTCTAGCTACTGAGGATCTGGATAAGTTGAAGGTGAAGGCATCGAACTTCAAATGTCTTCCCAAAGCTTTGCCAACGTTGAAGAGAACTTTGTGGTTGAAAAAGTGTAGTTTAAGTCCATGTAACATAAACCAAATGGGGACAATGGGAAGTTCTTTACTAGGGTTAAAATAAGGAGTCCACTTTAGTAGTTTCATTGAGATTCCTTCAATCAAAATAGATTACTTATAAGAGATTCTAGCATAGTCTTCTTCCCTTGTGAGATTGATGAGAATATGCCTTCCATCAAGTAGGCCTGATATCCAGGCCCCTTTGAATTTCAGTCCATCAAAATATCTTCTCACAGATTCCATTTTAGGATGGACAAGTTGAAATTTACCAATTTAGGTGAATTTATAACATTTAGTAAGATAATTTAGGTCCTCTTCAATAAAGTAGGTAGCCAATTTTCCACTTTTCTTGCAAATAGGCTTGAAGATAGGGTCATTACCCTCATGATACTCTTGAGGAAAAACCAAATTATCATGACTCTGAACTTTATCATATCCTTTCCCAACAATGTCAGCAAAAGTGGCCTTGGCCCACTGAATATTTGTGAAAATATCAATTGTATTAGGGTCAGACATCATTGAAAGATCCCCAGTACAGAAACTAGCAAAAGGGGTCAGAACTATGGAACTAACACTGAGCTGTCGATTTCAAGTAACTGAGAAGTAAATGAAGGAGTAGAGCAGCAAAAGACACAGTAGAGACAAAGCAATAGAGGGAAATCCAAGTAACCAGACAACTCACATAGTAGAAAGAACAACCCAAGCAACCAGACAAAAAAATAGCAAATAGTGGGGCTAAGCAATAGAATAGTAATATTTGAAAAAACCAAAAGCTGGGAAGAGGNACCTGAATATGGGATTCTTGATCAGATTGTGGAAGATTTTTCTCACTGCCTCATCTTTGAAAGAGTACATCCCACTCGATCGAGCGTTCATAGTTGTAACTCATATTTTATCTTTTTGGTAAGGTCTCTTCTGAGATGATTGCTGAACATTCTGTTAAGGACGTTGGAAGGTTCGTTGACGTTGTTTGACTTGTATTTGCAATTGTTGTTTTCTCCTGTCAACCAAAAAGATTGTCCCAGATTTCTTCTCAAATATCTTCATTAGTTTTAGTTCTTCAGTCTTTTTTGGAAAACCAAATTGCTTAACTTCTCCTTGAAGATTCATGGCTTTGTTAAGCAACTTCTCAAAAGTTTTTATTATAAAACTTTTAAACAAGAAACCCACTGCACTGTGGATGCTCTTACGAAGAATCTCAACTTTTTACTTCTTGTTGACCTCACTTTTGGTTGAGGTCTAGTTTCCTCCTCAGTAGCCTAAGGTTTAGCCATAGGACTTTCTTGTTGACTATTCCTAGAAGACTGGAAAAGGGAAACTCACCANTGTTAATCTCAAAAAGAAGTACAGAAAATATATGTTGGGATTTGTCCCCAGTCTAGAAAAATAAAACACAACTCACTCCTAAGGGGATAACCTAACCGCTTATGAAAACACCCAAAAGTAGAAAAGAAAGAAATAGCATTGTTAATATATAAGTTTGTATATATATGTTTTATATATATAACACTATATATATACATCAGTAATTTCAAAAAGAGTTAACTAGAAAATGAGGGCCATAAAAAAGGTCCCCTTGAAGCAAACATGACAGTACAGATGAAGGTGTTGGAGACAACCCTTTGGGACTCAACTCCTCTTTTAGCTAAGCAGTTGGCTGATTTGTTGCGCTCCCTATATGTAAAATTAAACTCCAGATTCATATCCTTAATAATATGTTTCATCTGTTTGATCCACTAGATAATGTGTTAGGGTGGTTGTTCTTTCCCGACATGTACTCCAAGAGCTGGGATGAGTCAGCCTCCACCTATATCCACTTCCATTGATTCATTTTTGCAAGCTTTAGTGCCCAATGCATTTCCATTGTTTCAGCCTCCATAGCATTTGCTTCATTTATTGGGGATTGGTAATAGAGCACACAATTAACCTTACAGTCTCTAAACACACCCTCAATGCCAGCTCTTTTAGGATGGAAGCTGTCCTCAATATTTATTTTGAGGAAAGAGTAAGTGGCCTTCTTCCAAAAAACCTTCTTCACATTATATCTCAGAGGCTAACGGTTCCTGACAAATTCATGATAACTAGAAAGTTCTTCCATTGAATGAGTTTCCTGATGTAAGCTTTGCAGTTTGTGGCTACCTTACTGGCGCTAGCCTGTTGATCTTCATATTCTGTATGGAAGGTGAGAGAAATTTGCTCCACAAACTTTCACCCTAGGGTACCTCAGCCCAAATATACAGCCTGTTGTAGATTGCTTTGGTTAGGATCTGGTTAGAAGTGGCATTTAATACCATTTGGTCTTGTTTACTTCTATCAAAGGCAATTCTGGACACTTGCTTTGCTGAAAGATCAGTTAGGAAGGACCTTAGCTTGTCCAAGGACCAGTTGTTCCCCTCCCAGCACTTCTGCGCCTTTAAGTTCAACCAAAAATTCTTAGTCAGTGGTTCTAGAATTTCAGAGGGGCACCATATGTCCTANTTTGCTGAAAGATCAGTTAGGAAGGACCTTAGCTTGTCCAAGGACCAGTTGTTCCCCTCCCAGCACTTCTGCACCTTTAAGTTCAAACTAAAATTCTTAGTCAGTGGTTCTAGAATTTCAGAGGGGCACCATATGTCCTGCCAAAAGTGAATATTGCCATGACCCAAATCTCATAAGAACTGATGTTAGACATCCTTTCTGGCCTTTAGCTTGTTTCCCCAAGTTCTGGAGTCCCCCATCCTTTTGGTAACCATATTAGGATGATTGAATATATAATATTTGGCTAATAGAAACTTTGCCCATAAAGTATCTTACTGTGTGAACCTAATCCATAACCTGCTTAAGCTTGTATGTTGAAACTGCAGCAAGCCTTTAAACCCTAATCCATCTGCTGCAAAAGGTTTTGTAACTTTTGCCAGCTAGCCCACATTATTTGCTTTCTCTGGCCTGCCCAAAGAAACCTGTTGAAGCTCCTTTCAAGCAAGATTTGGGTGCTTTTTATCATTGCAACCATCTGTATAATGTAGGATGGGAAGGTTGTTAGGATGCTCTTGAATAGAGTGATTCTACCACCATTTGATAAGAAAGATTTGGTCCAACATTTTAATTGGGTATTAGTTTTATCCACCACTTCATCAAACTGAGATTGCTTAGTTCTTCCTTTGAGCATTTCCACTCCCAAGTATTTGAAGGGGATATACATTGGGGAGAAAACTATGAGATTTGTGATCTATTGCTTAGTGTGTAGAGGAACTTGTTGGCTGAAGAGTACTTGACTTTTCTCTTTATTGAATTCCAGCCCTGAGATGTTCTGAAATTCCTTGAGGCAACCATAAAGCATTTGAGCAGTAGCTTTGTTGGCCTTTAAGAAAATCGCTATATCATCAGCATATAACAGATGGTTGATGCCCAGTGTTGAGCTATACTGATATTGATTATAGTTTTTCCTTTTACTTGGAATGTCAATTAGACTTGATAAATAATCCAGTGCTAGAATGAAGATGGTTGGTGATAATGGATCTCCTTGTTTTAAACCTCTGGATGCTTGGAAGAACCCATGGGCTATTCTATTTATTAGTACTGAGTTTCTATTTCCTTCTAACCATCTTTTGATTATCTGACAAGAATCTTTGGAAAATCCCCTTGCCTTCAGCATTTCCAACATGAAATCCCAGTTTATCATGTCATAGGCCTTCTTAAGGTACAACTTGTAGATCATATTACTCCCCTACAAGGCCTGTCAATGTCCTGTAGTAGCTCCTGGGTTAGTAAGACATTATCTCCAATATACCTGCCCTTAACAAAGGCAGCCTGCTTAGGGCAAATTAGTTGCTCAAGGTTAGGTTGAACTCCATATAGAATAATCTTGTTAATGATTTTGTTGATGACATTGGTCAGGCTAATGGTTCTGAAGTGATGCTAATAGTCTTTTGTATTATTTTTTGGAATGAAGACTATATTGGCCACATTAAAATAGTTAGGTAGCTTAAANCATTGGAGTGAATTAGAAACAACTAAAATTGCAAAAAGGCAAAAAATTGAAATTTTTTGCTCTGGCGCCGACGGCGCCAACATGGGCGCTGACGGTACCTGAGACATGAAAGTTCTCTAATCCCTTAAATTTTTGTCATTTGCACAGTAAAAATGTCATTTTTACCCCTTTGGTCACCTTTAACCTTCGGTTTACACCCCTAGGGCTTGTTGGCGCTTGAAATTGAGGCAATTATAACACAAAAGAAGTGCTGTATAAAAATGAGTTTTTGAAAAACTGTTCAGCGCCGACGGTGTTGACAACGTCGTTTGATAGAGAGTGCTGTCTAAATTAAATTGTCACTGGAGTCGACAGTGCCAGTGTCGGAGCAGACCATGTTTCTAGAAGATTTGATGAAGTTGGATGCTTTTTGAAGAGTTTTTGGATGCACCTATTGGAAAACCAACCTTAGGCTGAATTTAGAGCTGAAATTGACCAGAAAGACTCTCTTCCCACTCCTCCAGTCGCTCTTGGTCTTTTTTCGCATCTCTTCGCCCCACTGTGCCACTTTGCCTCCATCCACGCCATTCCACACCCTTAGTCATTTAATTTCTTTATAGTTTTGAGTTTTTGTGGAGAGTATAAATGTGAATTATTCTTTAAGAGTGTTGGAGAGGGAGAAAAGCGTGAGATTTCTTTTTCCTACAGTAAGGCTACATGGGATTTTCTTTGAGAAAGAGTTTCAGATAAGTGTTGTTTGTTTATTATTATTGTATGAACTATCTTTTGTATATGNCGTTAGCATGTTTCCCCAAGTTCTGGAGTCCCCCATCCTTTTGGTAACCATATTAGGATGATTGAATATATAGTATTTGGCTAATAGAAACTTTGCCCATAAAGTATCTTACTGTGTGAATCTAATCCATAACCTGCATAAGCTTGTATGTTGAAACTGCAGCAAGCCTTTGAACCCCAATCCATCTGCTGTAAAAGGTTTTGCAACTTTTTGCCAGCTAGCCCATATTATTTGCTTTCTCTGGCCTGCCCAAAGAAACCTGTTGAAGCTCCTTTCAAGCAAGATTTGGGTGCTTTTCTTCATTGCAACCATCTGTATAATGTAGGATAGGAAGGTTGTTAGGATGCTCTTGAATAGAGTGATTCTACCACAATTTGATAAGAAAGATTTGGTCCAATATTTTAATTGGGTATTAGTTTTATCCACCACTTCATCAAACTGAGATTGCTTAGTTCTTCCTTTGAGCATTTCCACTCCCAAGTATTTGAAGGGGATATACATTGGGGAGAAAACTATGAGATTTGTGATCTATTGCTTGGTGTGTAGGGGAACTTGTTGGCTGAAGAGTACTTGACTTTTCTCTTTATTGAATTCCAGCCCTGAGAGTTCTGAAATTCCTTGAGGCAACCATAATGCATTTGAGTAGTAGCTTTGTTGGCCTTTAAGAAAATCACTATATCATCAGCATATAACAGATGGTTGATGCCCAGTGTTGACCTATGCTGATATTGATTATAGTTTTTCCTTTCACTTGGAATGCCAATTAGACTTGATAAATAATCCAGTGCTAGGATGAAGATGGTTGGTGATAATGGATCTCCTTGTTTTAAACCTCTGGATGCTTGGAAGAACCCATGGGCTATTCTAATTATTAGTACTGAGTTTCTATTTCCTTCTAACCATCTTTTGATTATCTTAAAAGAATCTTTGGAAAATCCCCTTGCCTTTAGCATTTCCAACACGAAATCCCAGTTTATCATGTCATAGGCCTTCTTAAGGTACAACTTGTAGATCATATTACTCCCCTACAAGGCCTGTCAAGGTCCTGTAGTAGCTCCTGGGTTAGTAAGACATTATCTCCAATATACCTGCCCTTGACAAAGGCAGCCTGCTTAGGGCAAATTAGTTACTCAAGGTTAGGTTGAACTCTATATAGAATAATCTTGCTAATGATTTTGTTGATGACATTGGTCAGGCTAATCGTTCTGAAGTGATGCTAATAGTCTTTTCTATTATTTTTTGGAATGAAGACTATATTGGCCACATTAAAATAGTTAGGTAGCTCAAGTCCCTGAAAAAAATCCTTGAATGGCAGACACCACATCATCCTTTATGACCTCCCAGGATTTTTTTTAGAAATCAGAAGTGAACCCATCAAGTCATGCTGCCTTGGAACTATCAATGGAGTGAAGGGCCTGTCTGATCTCCTCTTCACTTGGGTTTTCTGCAAGGTTTATGTTAGCTATATATTGATGATGAGAAGTGAACATTCCAGTGTCAAAATGCCCCCTACTGTTGGAGGTGTAGGTCATTTGTTGCTGACAGTACTGCACTGCCAGCTTCCTCCTTGATTGTATTTTCTATATTATCTTTAATCTGGTGGATCATGTTACACATAATTTTATACTTAATACAAGCATGGAAGAACTTGGAGTTCCTGTCCCCTTCCATGAATCTATTTGTGGAAACTTTATGTTTCTAAAATTTCTCCTGCCAGGATATGACAGTGAGTAAATTTTCATTTGATTCCATCAGGGTGGCCTCATCAGTTCTTCCTTGCATAGCAGCAATCTCAGTAGCCCTTAAGTCCTGCTCAGCCTGCTCCACCTTATTCTGTATTTTTCCAAAATTATTCCAATTTCAATTCTTCAAGGCCTTACTAGTTTTTCTGTTGTAAGCCCCAGAGTTTCACTAGAGGGTTAGAGTGTTCATACTCCTTCCAGGGATCCTTGACAATTTTCAAAAAATACTTGTGAGAAGACCATAGATTTAGATATCTGAAAGGGGCCTTGACATGTTCTTGGTTAGCAACAATAGAGATGAGCAAATGAGTATGGTCAGAGCCTGCCAAACTGAGATGTGTCATTGTGGTATGCAAAAAAAAACTGAAACTAGTTGTCATTGACCAGAAATCTGTCCAGTCTTTCCCACAATCTTCCTGTCCTCTAGGTGAAGTCAGGCTCACTATATCGAACATCAAAAAGGCCTGCATTGTTAATATTATCATTGAATGTGGTCATAGTAGCCAAGTTGGGGGGTCTTCCACCACTTTTTTCAGCAGGAGTGGACTTGCAGTTGAAATCCCCTCCCACAATCTAAGGCTCATCGTGATGATTCTGAATCAAGTTTAGTTCTTCCCCCAACTCTTTCCTAGCTGTGTTATTACACCCTAGATAAATTATAGTAGCTAAGTCCTTTTGGCCAGCCATGTTGAAGGAGAATTGTAGGAATTGGGAGTGGTCTCTCAAAACCTCACAATTTACCTCAGCTCTGATAAAAAGCCAAATCTTCTTATTCAGGTTACTATAAATGACACATCCTGGGAAATATTTGAGAAATTTGCTAGGATTATGATGAACCAATGGTTCCAAAATTGCAAAACACCACAGTNGAACATTCCAGTGTCAAAATGCCCCCTACTGTTGGAGGTGTAGGTCATTTGTTGCTGACAGTACTGCACTGCTAGCTTCCTCCTTGATTGTATTTTCTATATTATCTTTAATCTGGTGGATCATGTTACACTTTATTTTATACTTAATAAAAGCATGGAAGAACTTGGAGTTTCTGTCCCCCTCCATGAATCTATTTGTGGAAACTTTATGTTACAAAAATTTTTCCTGCCAGGATATGACAGTCAGTAAATTTTCATTTGATTCCATCAGGGTGGCCTCATCAGTTCTTCCTTGCATAGCAGCAATCTCAGTAGCCCTTAAGTCTTGCTCAGCCCGCTCCACCTTATTCTGTATTTTTCCAAAAGTATTCCAATTCCAATTCTTCAAGGCCTTACTAGTTTTTCTTTTGTAAGCCCGAGAGTTTCACTAGATGGTTAGAGTGTTCATACTCCTTCCAGGGATCCTTGACAATTTTAAAAAAAATATTTGTGAGAAGACCATAGATTCAGATATCTGAAAGGGGCCTTGACATGTTCTTGGTTAGCAGTAATAGAGATGAGAAAATGAGTATGGTCAGAGCCTGCCAAACTGAGATGTGTCATTGTGGTATGCAAAAAAAAAACTGAAACTAGTTGTCATTGACCAGAAATCTGTCCAGTCTTTTCCACAATCTTCCTGTCCTCTAGGTGAAGTCAGGCTCACTATATCCAACATCAAAAAGGCCTGCATTGTTAATATTATCATTGAATGTGGTCATAGTAGCCAAGTTGGGGGGTCTGCCACCACTTTTTTCAGCAGGAGTGGACTTGCAGTTGAAATCCCCTCCCACAATCCAAGGCTCATCATGATGATTCTGAATCAAGTTTAGTTCTTCCCACAACTCTTTCCTAGCTGTCTTATTACACCCTAGATAAATTATAGTAGCTAAGTCCTTTTGGCCAGCCATGTTGAAGGAGAAATGTAGGAATTGGGAGTGGTCCCTCAAAACCTCACAATTTACCTCAGCTCTGCTAAAAAGCCAAATCTTCTTATTCAGGTTACTAAAAATGACACATCCTAGGAAATATTTGAGAAATTGGCTAGGATTATGATGAACCAATGGTTCCAAAATTGCAAAACACCACAGCTTATGTATCTATTTGAAGACTTCAGTCTTTTTATAGAAAGGGGGTGAGCTATCCCCCTTATGTTCCAACATAGAAGATTAATCATGTTGGGGGGGGGGGGGGNNNAACATAGAAGATTAATCATGTGGGGGGGGGGGGGGTGGATGCAAAGAGGGTTGAGATCTAGATCTGGCTCTCCCTCTTGTGTTGTGAGTAGTTGACTTCTACTGATTTTTTTGAGGGCTGCCTGATATTAGAGAGAGATCTTCCTTCTCCTTCATGTCATCCAATATAGTTTTCTTGTTCTTTTTAGCCTTCTGAATTTGCCATTCTTCTTCCAGTGCTTGGGTCATCTTTTGCATCCCCTCTGCCGAGGGTATGAAGTATTCACTGCCCGTCTTCAGTTCAGTTTCCTCATTATTTTCTTTAGGGANCATCCAATATAGTTTTCTTGTTCTTTTTAGCCTTCTGAATTTGCCATTCTTCTTCCAGTGCTTGGGTCATCTGTTGCATCCCCTTTGCCGAGGGTATGAAGTATTCACTGCCCGTCTTCAGTTCAGTTTCCTCACTGTTTTCTTTAGGGCAAATGTCCTTACCAGTATTATAAGTGATAATTTGTCCTTCTCTACATTTAAATGATGATTTTTAGACTTTTCCCCTTCCATCAAAATAGGAGTGGTCCGCAAGGGGGATGTATACTGTTGTTGGGTTCAAGAAGAAGTTTCCAACCCAATATTATTCAGCAAAGCCTGTTCCCTAGGTTGTATATATATATATATATATATATCCTATATATTTTAGTATTTTGTTTAATAATTGTTCTTTGTAGTAAAAAATAATAAAACTTTAGAGTCCTACACAATCTTATATATCATAAATCAAAATAAATTTTGGTATTGGATGAATATATGGAAGTGAATTTAACCAAAAAATGAAACAGATGCAACTTTCGCTTTGGAACCAACGGTGCCAGCATGGGCGCCGATGGTGCCCTTTTACAGAGCCATGACGCAGACGGCGCCATCAGGGAAGCTGACAGCGCCCAGTGCAGTTTTGGCAGTTTAGGATGAATTTGACAGACTTTGGCGGGATTTCACTTTAAAATAACTTCCTAGAGGTCTTTTTGAAGGCATGAAAACTGTTTTGGATGACCAAAAACTTCTATATTTTGAAATCCATGGCTTCCAATTCCAGAAACACTTAGTATGGAGTTTTCAATAGAAGAAAGTTCACCATTTTTGACGCACAAAGATTATAAGACAAAGTCATCATTAAGAAGAAACTTATCAAGGAGAGAGGCTTTGTCAATCTTAGATTGAGTAATCCAAGTTCTCAGATTGAGAATCATAGTACAGAGATGATGGAAGTTCTATGCTACACTACCGCTGCATTAGTTGTTCAAGTGGTAAAAAAAATTTACGCTAACCTACATGGAATTAACCAAGGAGTTGTCTTCGTTCGAGGTAAGTGCATTNGAGTTTTCAATAGAAGAAAGTTCACCATTTTTGACGCACAAAGATTATAAGACAAAGTCATCATTAAGAAGAGAATTATCAAGGAGAGAGGCTTTGTCAATCTTAGATTGAGTAATCCAAGTTCTCAGATTGAGAAAATCATAGTACAGAGATGACGGAAGTTCTATGCTACACTACCGCTGCATTAGTTGTTCAAGTGGTAAAAAAATTTTACGCTAACCTACATGGAATTAACCAAAGAGTTGTCTTCGTTCGAGGTAAGTGCGTACCATTTACTTCATCTCAAAGTAATGATATGTTTATGATTGAAAGCATGCCGATTTTGCATTACACAAATTTTGTACCAACGAAGGATATGATGCATTTTGTATACTAATTTCAGATGAATGAAAAGGATAATTGGGAAATCAAAGATGAGGGGTATGTTAGTTTCTCTGCTTCACTACTTAATCGAATATCTAAAAAATGAAATTTCTTCATCTCTGCAAAACTACTCCCTACAATGAAAATTAATTGAGTTACAAAAGAAAGTGCAATTTTAAACTATGGAATTCAAATGGGAAAGCCCATTGATGTGGGATCAATTGTTGTTAAATCTATTATGGGTATTATTATGAATGAGTTTATATATGGAATGGGGCATCCTTCTACAATCTTCTTACTTTGTAGTCAATCTCAAATGTCATATGAAAGTTGGGAGAAAGTATTATTACCCTGGGAGCCCATGGATCCTATTGATGAAAATTATATTGAGAATGAAAACGAAGCATTGGATATTATCTTAGATCATTCATCACATTCTTCGACACCCTTAATGACCTATAATGTGGAAGTTCAACAGTTTTGGAGAAGAAAATGAAGANATATATATATATATATATATATATATATATATATATATATATATATATATATATTCCTATATATTTTAGTATTTTGTTTAATAATTGTTCTTTGCAGTAAAAAATAATAAAACTTTAGAGTCCTACACAATCTTATATATCATAAATAAAAATAAATTTTGGTTTTGGATGAAAATATGGAAGTGAATTTAACCAAAAAATGAAACAGATGCAACTTTCGCTTTGGAACCAACGGTCCCAGCATGGGCGCCGACGGTGCCCTTTTACAGAGCCATGACTTAGACGGCGCCATCAGGGAAGCTAACAGCGCCCAGTACGATTTTGGCAGTTTAGGATGAATTTGGNACAGAAAATATATGTTGGGATTTGTCCCCAGTCTAGAAAAATAAAACACAACTCACTCCTAAGGGGATAACCCAACCGCTTATGAAAACACCCAAAAGTAGAAAAGAAGGAAATAACATTATTAATATATAAGTTTGTATATATATGTTTTATATATATAACACTATATATATACAACAGTAATTTCAAAAAGAGTTAACTAGAAAATGAGGGCCATAAAAAAGGTCCCCTTGAAGCAAACATGACAGTACAGATGAAGGTGTTGTAGACAAAGTGACCCTTTGGGACTCAACTCCTCTTTTAGCTAAGCAGTTGGATGATTTGTTGCCCTCCCTATATGTAAAATTAAACTCCAGATTCATATCCTTAATAATACGTTTCATCTGTTTGATCCACTAGATAATGTGCTAGGGTGGTTGTTCTTTCCCGATATGTTCCAAGAGCTGGGTTGAGTCAGCCTCCACCTATATCCGCTTCCATTGATTTATTTTTGCAGGCTTTAGTGCCAAATGCATTTCCATTGTTTCAGCCTCCATAACATTTGCTTCATTTATTGGGGATTGGTAATAGAGCACACAATTACCCTTACAGTCTCTAAACACACCCTCAATGCCAGCTCTTTTAGGATGGAAGCTGTCCTCAATATTTATTTTGAGGAAAGAGTAAGTGGCCTTCTTCCAGAAAAACTTCTTCACATTATATCTCAGAGGCTAACGGTTCCTGACAAATTCATGATAACTGGAAAGTTCTTCCATTGAATGAGTTTCCTGATGTAAGCTTTGCAGTTTGTGGCTACCTTACTGGCGCTAGCCTGTTGATCTTCATATTCTGTATGGAAGGTGAGAGAAATTTGCTCCACAAACTTTCACCCTAGGGTACCTCAGCCCAAATATACAGCCTGTTGTAGATTGCTTTGGTTAGGCTCTGGTTAGAAGTGGCATTTAATACCATTTGGTCTTGTTTACTTCTGNCTTTAGAGTATCGTGAATGCTAAAATAAATCTTATTTACTTTTTTGATCATTTAAATTGGAGGATGAAGGAACTCTTTGATCATACGGGAATAATTGAAACAGGTTTGTTGCAAATGTTCAAGAAGAATGAATGGATCGATGAAAACTTGACTAATAAATTCCCATACCAACCCTTCTACAATATGTACATCCATTACCAGTCTATGGGAGATATCAGAGGAGGAGAATGCACTGAAGATGAAGATGAGTAATTGAAGAAGTAAGACTCTCTACTATTTAAAATTATTTTTATTTTTAAGGTAATTTTGTTGGATTTGCTTTAAAACATTGTGTGATCGTGTTGAATTTGCTTTGCCTTAAACTCATAAAACCTTAATTGTTTGTTTAGTTTGATTTTTAGCATTCTAGTGTTGTGGCTTGATTTTGATGCTAAATTAGAGCGTGATTTGCTTTATGTATGCATGAGTGTGATTTAAAATCTATGTTTGTAAAAGCTTGGAATTTCATATATTAAAGTTAGTTTTTGTGTTATTTGTAAGACATTTGTTTGTGGACTATTTAAGGATGAATATTATTGTTTAAAAAGGATAAATTGACATTGGAGTGAATTAGAAACAACTAAAATTGCAAAAAGGCAAAAAATTGAAATTTTTTGCTCTGGCGCCGACTGCGCCAACATGGGCGCTAACGGTACCTGAGACACGAAAGTTCTCTAATCCCTTAAATTTTTGTCATTTGCATAGTAAAAATGTCATTTTTACCCCTTTGGTCACCTTTAACCTTCGGTTTACACCCCTAGGGCTTGTTGGCGCTTGGAATTGAGGCAATTAGAACACAAAAGAAGTTTGGATTTCATCTTCTCTTGGTAAGAGCTACAATTTAAACTCAAAATTTTTAATTTTCACCAAAAATTTCTTTAACATTGCCTAGATCCAAAATTTTAAAATTTTTGGGAAGATTTTAAGAAAATCCTTTGGTGAAGAACTCTTACTTACTGAATTTAAGTTTAGAACATTCCTGATTTTCAGAATTTTGGAATTTTTTTGGATTTTATATTATTTCTAAAAAAAGTGTTATGGCCCCAAGGATGAGTGAAGGAAGGAGAAAAGTGGAATTTAATGATAAAAAATTTGTCAACTACAAAGCTAACGTTTGTTTTAATAGTCTGCTTACAACAAAGAAAGTAATTTAGGATCGAGCATTCAAAAATCTGCGTGGTGAATTTGAGAGATTGATTGTTGCTTGGCAGTGGGAGAATTTTTGTTACTTTACTGCCAAGGCTATTATAGGTGTAGTCATAGAGTTCTAGGCCAACTTTAGAGAGAATTCTGATGACCACATCTATATTCGTGGTAAAATGGTTGAATTCCCCCCTATGAGAATTAATGAATTTTATCAGTTGCAGGATTTATATAGTTGTCAGTACATAGCATTCTCTGCTACAAATGAGGCTCTGAAGGAAGTTATTTCATTTCTTAATGATGGGAAAGGAGCTTGTAAAGTGAAGAATAACGTTAAGGGAAACTTCCCTGCTTCTATGTTAAATGTAGTCTCCAAAGCCTGACGTTACTTTATATACCTACGTATCACCATAGCAAAGTTATTACGAATAGAGCCATCATGAACTTCTATATTCAACAGATCAACATGATAGATGTAGGTTCTACTATATATAAAAACACTCATTCTATTGCTTTGGGTGAGACGACTTGTGGATTAGGACACCCTGCCCTGATCTTCACATTATGTGAGCAGGTAGGGGTTGATTTTAGAAGGGATGAGGAAAGGATTGAGCCTCTTAAACCAATTGAGCCTGCAAACATTAAAACCTATGAATCTCATGTTGGATGGAGATTGGGAAGTAGGAGTAGGGATATTCCTTCTACTTCTAGCACTCCTACTCTCCAAGGACTTATGAAACAAATGATGATCCAACAAGAAGATATTTTTAGAATGGAAAGCAGGATTGAAAATTTGGAGGCCAAAAATGCACATAAAGATGATTTAATAATACAAAATTTTGAGTATGATGTTGCATACGATGATGTTATGGTTAGATACATTAGGGGTGACCACTCAGTACAGTTTCCTAGTGATACACCAAAAATTATGCATTTTTAGAGGCTTATTTCATTTTTGGTGGTATTGCACTTTAAAGGAAAGTATTTTTCATGTTTTATTGCAGGTTTTTGATTTTTAGGACTTGGAGCAAAAAGGATGAAATTTAGAGTCAAAATGAGTTTTTGAAAAACTGTTCAGCGCCGACGGTGTTGACAACGTTGTTTGATAGAGAGTGCTGTCTAAATTAAATTGTCACTGGCGTCGACAGTGCCAGTGTCGGTGCAGACCATGTTTCTAGAAGATTCGATGAAGTTGAATGCTTTTTGAGGAGTTTTTGGATGCACCTATTGGAAAACCAACCTTAGGCTGAATTTAGAGCTGAAATTGACCAGAAAGACTCTCTTCCCACTCCTCCAGTCGCTCTTGGTCTTTTTTCGCATCTCTTCGCCCCACTGTGCCACTTTGCCTCCATCCACGCCATTCCACACCCTTAGTCATTTAATTTCTTTGTAGTTTTGAGTTTTTGTGGAGAGTATAAATGTGAATTACTCCTTAAGATTGTTGGAGAGGGAGAAAAGTGAGAGATTTCTCTTTCCTACAGTAAGGCTACATGGGATTTTCTTTGAGAAAGAGTTTCAGATAAGTGTTGTTCGTTTATTATTATTGAATGAACTATCTTTTGTATATAAAATTTGTGTTTTATTGTATTTTTCTCATGAAGTCTGAGCAATTTCATTTATCTTTCTCCCTACTCTGAGATATGATGAAATTAAGAGATAATTTGGATGTGCCAATGTTAAAATATAAAATAATTTACTTTTCTATCTGACCAATTGAATTGTTAAAATATTTTGTGAAACATATGATCCAAGAAATGGAGTATGAGTTATACAACAGAGTGAGAACCACATTTAAGTCCATGAAAGAGTATTTTATTCATGGAATTAAGTGCAAATAAATAGGGAAATAGACATTGTTGGGTGTCAAATTGGAGATTTTTAGGGTGGCAGACTAAAATCCCTAATTCAATCTTATAGTTTAGGAACTAAGGCGAGAGTTAGCCTTCAAAGAAAGGGAAGTGGGAGCTCTAGAGCGGGAGTTAATATCGTTCTAGCCTAGCCATGAATTTAGGGACTAAACCTAAGATTAGCCAATAATTTTCTATAACACTGAATCAAGATGGATAATTAAAATTGCTCTTATTTGACACTAAAAATTTAAGCCAATTATTTCATCTAATTTTACCAAAAACTCATTGTAGTGGGAAATATACTTTTTCTTATTAAAAAACATCATGAAATAAATATAGTTTAGTAGTTGCTTTTTTTGTGAACTTTACATTTAAATCTTGCTAGTAGTTAATAATTTAGTTTTGATAGTATTTTAAAGCATTCAAAATTAGTGACAGTAATTTCATTATATTTCAGTGTGCTTCCTAGTTAATTTTTCATTTCAAATTTAAACCTTCCTCGTGGGATCGATATTTGGAACTTAAATAAAAAATCATATATTACTTGATAACGATATGTATACTAGCGTATAATCCAACCATTAAGTGCTTAATATTATTGTTCATAAAATACCACATCAAATTTTTGACACCATCTTAAAGCGGAGTCAGCTTTATAAATTTTACACAACTATATTTCACCGGGATCAACCTTTTTGTGTCATTGTCGCAGAAGGTAAAGGTAAATTAAATAAATTTGGTAAATTAAGAAATTTAGAGATAAAAATCAAAAAATCAAAAAAAAAAATAAATAAAATAAAATCAAAAATGAAAAAAATATATAACTATATATATTTAAGTGTATTTTTAAGAAAATTTTCTTTTCTTATCATATTTGTTTATGGGAAATATTGGATCCGAAGGTTTAGTACCTTACGATTCAGAATTAGAATGTACTATTAGAAAAATTCAAAAATAATAAAAAGAAATTAAAAACTCAAACGGGATGACAAATAACTTAAATAATCAAATAAATGAAAATCGACAAAGACCTTTAAAAGATTATGTTAATCCAACAGCAGATAAACTTCACTTAACTATTCAAAATCTAGATGTTGCTGCTAATTCATTTGAGCTTAAACCTCGTATTATTTAAAAGGTAAAAAATAATCAGTTTGGAGGAAAACTTACTGAAGATCCCAACTTACATATCGCTAGTTTTTTGAAAATTTGTGCTACTTTTAAATATGATGGAGTGTCTAATGATGTTATCAGGCTTAGAATTTTTTCTNATTTTAAAGGTAAAAAATAATCAGTTTGGAGGAAAACTTACTGAAGATCCCAACTTACATATCGCTAGTTTTCTTAAAATTTGTGCTACTTTTAAATATGATGGAGTGTCTAATGATGTTGTCAGACTTAGAATTTTTCCTTTTTACTAAGGGATAAAAATAAAGCTTGGTTAAATTCATTAGCACTTGGATCAATTAGAACTTGGAGAGAACTATCACAGAAGTTTTTGGCTAAAATTTTCCACCCTAAAAAAACGGCTAAACTTAGAAATGATATTACATCTTTTTGTCAGTTTGAAGGGGAATCAATATATGAAGCCTGGGAAAAATTTAAGATCTTCTTACGAAGTGTCCATCTTTTTGTCAGTTTGAAGGGGAATTGATATATGAAGCCTGGGAAAGATTTAAGGATCTCATTAGAAAATATCCACACCATGTTTTACCAGATTGGTTAATAATTTAAACTTTTTACAATGGAATAGTAGGATCAATTAGATCTACTATAGATGCTGCTGTAGGAGGGTCGCTAATGTCAAAACCTTTTGATGAAACATACTCTTTAATAGAAGAAATGACTACAAACAATTTTCAATAGCCCTCTGAATGGGTAAATCCTAAGAGAGTAGCTAGTATTCATGACTTTGATGTAATGTCTATTTTAGCATCTCAAATTGCTGTTATAACGAAAAAGATTGATCAAATTGGAGTGAGTTATTCTCAAATACTATCATTATTAGAGGAAAATTTGCTAGGGTAGATAATTGTTACTCAATCATCTTATGAAACTTTAAATGTTATAAATAATCAAAATAATAGTCCCTATTCTAAATATTACAACTGTGGATGGAAAAATAACCCTAATTTTAGTTGGAATATTTATAACAATTCAATGAACCCCTCAGGAAATTTAAATAATCAAGGAAATCCTAATTATCGACCTTATTATCCTCCTGGATTTAATTCTAATTCGACAAGTTAAGGAAAAATGGTTGATGATGGAAGAAGTAATGTTGAATATGGAAAATCAAATACAAAATCAAGGGGTTGCTATTATAAATATTGAAAATCAATTAGGACATATTGCTACTTCACTTAGTAACAGACCTTCAAGAAATTTTTTGAGTACTGTGGAAGTTAATACAAAATATCAAAATAAGAAGCAAATTAAGGCTATTCAATTAAGAAGTGGAAAAGAAGTTGAAACAAGAATCCGATGAGAAACTGAAGTTGAGGAGGAGAAGGAATAAATTGAAAGTGACCATAATGAAAATGAACAAATACAAGTTCCCTAAAAAACCATTACCTTCGTTTCCTCAACGACTGAAACAGAAGAATAAAGATAAATAATTTACAAATTTTTTGAAAATCCTTAAAAAGTTAACGTTAAACATTTCTTTCATTGAGGCATTGAACCAAATGTCAATTTATGTGAAATTTATGAAAGATATACTAAATAAGAAAAGGAAGTTTGCAGATCATGAGACTGTTGCACTTAGTCAAGGGTGTAACACTATTATTCAAAAAAAGCTTCCTGAAAAGTTAAAAAATCCTAGTAGTTTTACCATACCTTGTGCAATTGGTGAAAATTTTTTTGGAGAAGCCTTATGTGATTTAGGAGAGAGTATCAATCTTATGCCTCTATCAATTTTTAAACGTTTAGATTTAGGAGAGATTTCCCTCACTACTGTAACTCTTAAGTTAGCTGATCGATCAATAACTTATCCTGAAGGAGTTATAGAATATGTATTAATGAAAGTGGATAAATTTATTTTTCTTGTAGACTTTATAATATTCGATATGAAGGAAGATAACGAGATTCTTATTACTTTGGGGAGGCCAATTCTTGCAACAGGGAGAGCTGTGATAGATGTGCAAAAAGGAGAATTAATAATGAGAGTGAATGATTAAGTAGTAACATTTAATATTGTAACAACCATGAAATATCCTGCAATAGAAAAAAATAATGAATGTGTTAAGATGGAAGTTACTGATTATCTAAGCAATGAGCAATTTCAGAAAGTGTTTGAAGAAAAATTAAGGCAAGAAGAATTTATTGTGAATGAGAATGAAATAAAAGAAGAAAATTTAGATTATATTCAGGACAAATTTGAAACTTTAGATTTGTTGGAAAATGATAATAAAAATTTTATTCTTTCAAGTATTGAATCGCCTGAACTTGAACTGAAAGTATTACCTGCTCATTTAAATTATGTGTTTTTATGAGATTCATCTACATTTCTTGTTATTGTATTTTTTGAGTTAACTGAAATTCAAGAACAAAGATTAATAGAAATGTTTAAAAGATAATAAAAGGCTTTTGGATGGACTTTAGCAGATATTAAAGAATATAATCCTTCAATTTGTATGCACAGAATTCTATTAGATGATCAATACGACCCTAAAGCTAATTCTCAAAGGTGATTAAACCCAATAATGAAAGAATTTGTTAAAAAAGAAATCTTAAAATGGTCAGATACTGGAATTATATATTATATTTCAGACAGTGCTTTGGTGAGTCTATTTCACTATGTTCTAAATAAAAGAGGACTGACTCTTGAAGTAAATGAGAAAAATGAATTAATTTCAATAAGATAAATTACTAATTGGCAAATTTGTATAGACTATAGAAAATTAAACATGATCACCAGAAAAACTCACTTTCTTTTACCCTTTCTAGACCAAATGTTGGATAGATTAGCTGGAAACAAATATTACTGCTTTTTAGATGGATATACCAGTTATCATCAAATTCCAATTGCTCCTAAGGATCAAGAGAAAACAACTTTTACAAGCCCTTATGGAACATTTGCATTTCGTAGAATGTCATTTGAACTATGCAATGCACCTACAACATTTATAAGATGTATGATGTCAATATTTAGCAATTTGATTGAACATGGAATGAAAGTATTTATGGATTATTTCTCTGTATTTGGGACTTCATTTTAATAATGTTTAAATTTTTTAGAAAAGTTTTGGAAGTATGTGAAAAAATCAACCTAGTACTAAATTAGGAAAAATATAATTTATGGTTGCAGGAGGAATTGTACTTGGGCATAAAATTTCTGAAAATGGCATGGAAGTAGATCCTGCAAAAATTCAAGTTATTGAAAAATTACAACCTCCTACTATGGTTAGAGGAGTAAGAAGTTTTCTAGAACATGTTGATTTCTACAGGTGTTACATAATATTTTTTTCAAAAATAACTAAGCCATTATGCCAACTTGTAAAAAAGATATAAAGTTTGATTTTAATGAGGAATGCATAAAAAAATTTGAATTATTAAAAGTAAAATTAATCACTGTACCTATAATAGTCCCACCTCATTAACAAAAACCATTTGAGATAATCTGCGATGTGTGTGATTATGCTATTGGAGCTGTTTTAGGATAAAGACGCAACATAGTTTTTAAAGTAATATATTATACTACTAAAACTCTAAATGATGCTCAAATTAATTGCACTACTACTGAAAGAGTGTTATTAGCTGTTTTCTATGCCTGTGATAAATTTAGACCTTACTTGATTCAAACCAAATGTATAGTGCATACAGATCATTCTACTATCAAATACTTGATGCAAAAGAAAGATTTTAAACCAAGATTAATTAGATGCATACTTCTATTGCAAAAGTTTAATTTTATTGTAGTTGATAGAAAGAGAAAGGATAATCAAACAGCCGATCATTTGTCCTGACTAGAAAAAGAAATAATAACTACTATTGCAAATGAAATTTTAGAAAATTTCCCAGATGAAGAATTATATGATATTAATGAAATAAATATACCATGGTATGTCGATATAGTAAATTATTTTGTAAGTGATATTCTACCACCAGATATTATGAATCAACAATTAAAGAAATTTATATATGATTCGAAATTTTATTTTTGGGATGACCCATATTTATATAAATAATGTAATGATCTAATTATTAGAAGGCGTGTTCTTTATGAAAAAACTCAAAAAATAATTGAAAGATGTCATGATTCTTAATTTGAAGGATATTTTGGAACAAAAAGAACTGTATATAAAACTTTGCAAGCTGGATTTTATTGGCCTACCCTTTTTAGAGATGTTAATGAATATATTAAAACATGTGATCGATGTCAGCGAGTAGGAAATATTCCTGAAAGAAATGAAATGCTTCTAAATTACACATTGGAAGTTGAAATTTTTGATGTTTTGAGATTATATTTTATGGGACCATTTATGCGTTCATTTGGAAATTTATATATATTACTTGTTGTTGATTATAGGGTCAAATGGATTGAAACTTTTGCTGTACCTAAATGTGATGCTCGAAGTGTTTCTAAGTTTTTAAATAAAAATATTTTTACAAGATATGGAATGCCAAGAAAAATTGTTACTAATGGAAGATCCCATTTTAAGAATAAGAAAATCAATAAATTGATTAAAAAATATGATATTATACATAGATTATCTATTGATTATCATCCTCAGACTAGCGGTCTAGTAGAGATATCAAATCGTAAAATAAAACAAATTTTAGAAAAAGCTATAAATTCTTATAAATTGGATTGATCTGCTAAATTGGATACTACATTATGGGCATCCAAAATTGCTTATAAGACTCATATTGGAATGTCCCCATATAGGCTTATTTTTGGAAAAACATGTCACTTACCATTAAAATTGGAGCATAAAGAATTTTGGAATATTAAAGAATTTAATTTTAATCTAAAAGATGATGGTGAGAAAAGATTATTGCAACTCAATGAACTTGAGGAGATTAGAAATGAACCATATGATAATGCAAAAATCTATAAAGAGAAGATGAAAATATGACATGATCAAAAGATTATTAAAAAGAAGTTTGAACGAATAAGTTTTATTATATAATACAAGGTTGAGATTATTTTCAAGAAAATTGAAATCTAGATGGTTAGGACCATTTAAAGTGATTAAAGTCTATCATTATGGAACTCTTGTAATTAAAGAACCTAAAACTGGAAAGATATTTAAAGTTAATGGGCATCGATTGAAACATTATTTTGAAGGACATATACCACAATTTAAAGAAGTTTTAATGTTAAGTCATCATGATTAAACAATGATACGTCAGAGTGATGATGTTGAACCAAGCGCTTTATGGGAGGGAACTCATTTATAAATATAAATCTATATATCTATATATTACTATTTTGATTAACAAGTGTATTTATGTATTAAGAGATAATAATATTTTTGAGTCCTACACAAGTTTATATATCTTAAATTAAGATAAATATTAGNATAATGCAAAAATCTATAAAGAGAAGATGAAAATATGACATGATCAAAAGATTATTAAAAAGAAGTTTGAACCAAGAAGTTTTATTATATAATAGAAGATTGAGATTATTTCCAAGAAAACAGAAATCTAGATGGTTAGGACCATTTAAAGTGATTAAAGTCTATCATTATGGAACTCTTGTAATTAAAGAACCTAAAACTGGAAAGATATTTAAAGTTAATGGGCATCGATTGAAACATTATTTTGAAGGACATATACCACAATTTAAAGAAGTTTTAATGTTAAGTCATCATGATTAAACAATGATACGTCAGAGTGACGATGTTGAACCAAGCGCTTTATGGGAGGCAACTCATTTATAAATATAAATCTATATATCTATATATTACTATTTTGATTAATAAGTGTATTTATGTATTAACAGATAATAATATTTTTGAGTCCTACACAAGTTTATATATCTTAAATTAAGATAAATATTATTATTGGAGCAAAATTTGGAATCGAATTGAATAAAAAAATTAAAGATGCAATTTTAGCCTCTGGCGCCGACGGCGCCTGCCTATATAGGCCATGACACCGACCGCGCCATCGATAGCGCCGAAGTCATCCCGAGTAGTTTTGCACATTCAATGTGAATTCGACGGACTTTGGCAGGATTGTGCTCTGAAATAACCGCCAAGAGGTCNTTAAAGATGCAATTTTAGCCTCTGGCGCCGACGGCGCTTGCCTATATAGGCCATGACACCGACCGCGCCATCATCCCGAGCAGTTTTGCACATTCAATGTGAATTCGACAGACTTTGGGAGGATATTGCTCTGAAATAACCGCCGAGAGGTGTTTTTAAAGGCCTAAAAACTATCTTAGATGACCAGAAACTTCCTAATTTTGAATTTCATGGCTTTCAATTCCAGAAATACTTCAAGGTATAGAGTTTTCAATAGAAGAAAGTTTATTAATTTTGACGCGCAGAGATTATACGATAAAGTCATCACAAAAAAGAGACTTATCAAGGAGAGAGGCTTTGTCAATCATGGATTGAGTAATCCAAGTTCATAGATTAAGAAAATCATTATGCAGAGGCATTGGGAAGTTCTGTACTACACTACCGCTGCAGTTATTGTGCCAGTGGTAAAGGAATTCTATGCTAACTTACATGGAATTACCAAAGGAGTCATCTTCATTCGAGGTAAGGCTATACCATTTACTCCGGCTAGAATTTATGATTTGTATATGATAGAAAACATTCCAATCTATCATTATAAAAATTTCATTCCAACGAGAGATATGGTGCAAGATGTATATAATTTTTTGATGGATGAAAATGATAATTGGGAAATCATAGATGAGGGATACGTTAGTTTCTCCGTGTCACTGCTTAATCCAATATCAAAATAATGACATTTCTTCAGATCTGCAAAATTACTTCCTACCATAAAGATTAGTATAGTTACAAGAGAAACTGCCATTTTAAACTATTGCATTCAAATGGAAAAGCCCATTGATGTGGGATAGATTATTTTCAAATCTATTATGGGTATTACTATGAATGGGTTTGGACTGGGGCATCCTTCCATAATTTTCTTACTTTGCGTCAATCTCAAGTGTCATATAAAAGTTGGGAGAAAGTTTTATTACCTTGGGAGTCCATGATTCCTATTAATGAAATTATGTTGGGAATGGGAATGAAGCATTAGATATTATTTTGGATCATTCATCACATGCTTCAATACCATTAATGCCACAAATAATTGGAAGTTTAATAATTTTGGAGAAGAAAATGAAGAAAGTAGAAAGAGAACTTCAGAGTATTACGAATGCAATAGGAAATCTCAACTACCTTTTTTATCACCAAGATTGGAGGATGAAGGAGAACTTTGATCATACTGGAACAATTGAAGCAGGATTGGTGCAGGTGTTCAAGAAAATGAAAATTCGACTGATCAATTCCCGTACCCACCCTTCTACAATTTATACGTCCATTACCAGTCTATGAGAGATATTAGAGGAGGAGAAAGATCTAAAGATGTAGTAGAATAATTGAAGAAGTTGGATGCTCTAATACTTTAAAGTAATTATGAATTTAATGTGATTGTGTGGATTTGATTTACTTTACTTTATTTTGCTTTAGTATTTTATTGACTTTGATTATTTATAGTTTTGTGTCAGCGTTCTAGTGTTGTGACTTGATTTCAAAGTTGAATTATAATTTAGTTTGCTTTATGTATGTGGAAGTGTGAGTAGAAAAATTTATTTGTAAAAAGTGTATTTTTATATATAAAAGTTAGTTTGGTGTTATTTGTGCAACTGCTTGTTTGTGATATATTTTAAGATGAAAATTAGTGTTCAAAAAGACTAAATAGAATTTGGAGTAAATTGAAAGAAAATTGAAATTTGAGAAGATAGAAAGAAAATGAATATTTTGGCCACTAGCGTCGACGACGTCGGTATGGGCGCCGACAGCGCCCTCGACCCGAAAATCATCCACACCTTAAATTCGCAATTTGCACAGTAAAACGCCATTTTTTATATTTAGTCACCTTCAACCTTCGATTTTTGCACCTAGGGCTTGCTATTGCTCAGATTTGAGGTGATTTTAAGGCAAACAAAGTTCGGATTTCATCTTCTCTAGGTAAGGGCTACACTTTGAACTCAAAATTTTTAATTTTCACCAAGGATTTATCTTACACTGCCGAGATCCAAAATTTTGAATTTTTTTTGAAAGATTTTGAGAAAATACTTTGGTGAAGAACTCTTACTTAGTAGATTTAAGTTTAAAACATTCCACATTGTGATCTTTTAAATTTTTGAGAATTTATTTAGTCTTTATCATATTTTTGTAGATTAACATGACACTAAGAATGAGCAAAGGAAAGAGGAAGGTGTATTTTGATGATCAAAAGTTTGTCGATTACAAGGACAACATTTGGTTCAGTAGTATACTTACAACTAAAAATGTAATTCTGGATCAAGGATTTAAAAATTTAAGTGGAGAATTTGAAAGAATAATCAATGCTCAACAGTGGGAGAATTTTTGTTACTTTACTGCTGAGGCTATTATTGGTGTAGTGATGGAGTTCTACACCAATTTTAAGAGACTTTTGAAGACTATGTGTTTGTTCGTGGGAAAATGGTGGAGTTTACTCCAAGAAAAATTAATGAAATTTATCAGTTAGAAGATGTGTATAGCTGCCAATACAAATCGTTTTCTGTTTTAAATGAGGCCTTAGATGAAGTTATTTCTTTTCTTACTGATGGAAGAGGAGCTTGGAAGGTGAAGAATGGTGTTAAGGTAAATTTTCCTCTTTCTATGCTAAATGTAGTATCTAAGGCCTGACACTACTTTATTTATGGTAAAATGATACCAACAAATCATCGTAGTGAGGTTACAAAGGATAGAGCCATCTTGAACTTCTATATCCAACAAATGAGAAGGATAGATGTAGGCTCTATTATTTATAGAAATACCCTATCTATTTCTTTGAGAGAGACTACTGGTGGTTTAGCACACCCTGCTCTGATCTTCACATTATGTGAATAGGCAAAAATTGATTTTAGAATGGATGAGGAGCGGATTGAACCCCTAAAACCTATTGGGCTTGCCAATATAAAGACTTATGAATCTCATGTTTGATGGAGATTTGGAAGTAAGACCAGGGTTATTCCTTCTACTTCAAGTACGACTTCTAGTAACCTTACTATCTAAGAACTTATGGAGCAGATGATGATCCAACAGGGAGATATCTTAAAAATAGAAAGTAGAATGAAAAATATGGAGGCCAGAAATGCACACAATCATGATTTGACATGACAGAAGTTTGAATATGATGCTGCTTATGATGATGCGATGGTCAAATACATGAGGGGTGATCACTCAGTTAAGTTTCCTACTCACCATGTTTTTACCACATATCAGCAACATAATCTGGATGTGGAAGAAGAAGAAGAAGACGATGATTGGTGATGCTTTAGTTAGATTTTTGTTTAGTTTATGTTTGGTTGTACTTTATTGTTGAGATTGTTTGTTTTTAGAGTGTAACACTTTATTTTAAATGTTATGTTGTGTTGTAAACTGAAGATTTGTGAGATTGTTTTTACATTAGAAACCATTTTAGTCCTGTTGTTAGTTTTTAGTACTTTATTGAATGTATTTGTAGTTAACTCTTTCTCAACAAATTTTTATTTTTATTACGTGTTATTTAATATTTTAAGTCTTGTAGTATTTCATATTAGCATCTGTAATATTTCAGATTTAAGTTTCAAATCAGTACCTTCAACATGTAAGTCTTTTCTTTATGTATTAAATATTTTCTTTCACCCTTTACTTTTTCAGTTTTTCATGCTAAATTATTTTTTTAATGAAAAGAAAATTAATTTTATTTGTCCTCAATTAGCTATATTTTCAAAATATTTTTGATAAACTATATATAGATAACTATATTTTAGATAACTACATTTAGACAACATGAACTTTAGTATTAGTGGGTAAATTTAGATAACAATATTTGTGTTTCTAAATGTATAGTAAACTTAAGTAAAAATTTTCAATAAAAAAGGTTAATTTTAGAGATTAAGAAATTTGGTATGATAGAATAAGACTATGTTTTTCTATTGTAAGTAAAGGAATTTGTATTTTTGAAGTATAAAAAACCCTAGAGATTCATATAAGAAGAAAAAAATAAAAGTTTATGAAAAATCTTTAAAGCTAGTATAAATTTATAAAGTGAAGGAATGTGAAAAGTTCTTAACTTTAAGAAGAGGATAGTGAAGTTCAAAATCATTAATGGTTATCGAAATACAGTAATCTTCACATAAGAAAAAAAGAAGAGAGAGAAAATAAAAGAAAAGAAAAAGGATTGTAAATGATCCTTAAAAAGAAAAGAAAAAAGAAAAGAAAAAAAAAGAAAAGAAAAAAATTGTGGAGAAGCTTGAAGAGATGCCTAGTTAAAAATTAGCTTCACTTGAATCAACTTAAGGAAGAAGGCTTGTCAATATTTTCTAAACTTATATTTCAGTATTAGCATATTTACTAGTAAAGTTTTATGAAGTTCTTTTCAAATGGATATTCTAAGTGACTTTAATATAAATAATTTGTAATTTTTCTTGAAAAGAATAGAAAATCAGAAATCCTAGACTTGACTACTAGATATTCTTGTAATTTTATTATTATTTGGAGTCATTTTACATTTTTCTTAAGTTATGTTATTGTATTTAATGAACTAAAAAATGGAAATTTAGAAGTTAAAATCTTTATCATAAGTCACATTTTTATGTAGTAAAGGAGTTACTTGAGGAAAAGTAATATTTATGTTTGAGGGATTTTGATACACCAAAAATATATATATTCTTAGACTCATATTTTATACTTATTTTTAGTGACATTGCACTTTAAAGGAAGCTATTTTTCATGGTTTACTGCAGGTTATTGATTTTTAGGACTTGGAGCAAAAAGAAAGCAAAAATGATGAAATTTGGAGTCAAAATAGAGTTTTGAAAAATTCTTCAACGCCNCATTGCACTTTAAAGGAAGCTATTTTTCATGGTTTACTGCAGGTTATTGATTTTTAGGACTTGGAGCAAAAAAAAAGCAAAAATGATGAAATTTGGAGTCAAATAGAGTTTTTGAAAAATTCTTCAACGCAGATGGCACCAAAATGGGCGTCGATGACGTCGTTTGACAAAGAACGCTGTCTAAATTAAATGGCTACTGGCGGCGCCAGTGTCGGTACATACCTTGTTTCTAGAAGATTCGATGAATTTGGATGCTTTTTGAAGAGTTTTTGTATGCACCTATTGGAAAACGTACCATATGCTATATTTAGAGTCAAAATTGATCAANAGAACGCTGTCTAAATTAAATGGCTACTGGCGGCGCCAGTGTCGGTACATACCTTGTTTCTAGAAGATTCGAAGAATTTGGATGCTTTTTTAAGAGTTTTTATATGCACCTATTGGAAAACATACCATATGCTATATTTAGAGTCAAAATTGATCAGAAAAGACTCTCTTCGTACTCCTCCACTTGCTCTTGGTCTTTCTTAGCATCTCTTCGCCCCACTTCGTGCCACTTTGCCTCCTTCCACACCATTCCACACCCTTAGTCATTTAATTTCTTTATCGTTATGATTTTTTATGGTGAGTAAAGTGTGAGTTATTCTCTAAGAGTGCTGGAGAGGGAGAGAAGTGAGAGATTTCTTCTTTCTACATTTCCTAAGAGAGATTATAAGGTATTTTCATTGAGAAAGTGTTTTAGATGTGTTATTTGTTNATCGTTATGATTTTTTATGGTGAGTAAAGTGTGAGTTATTCTCTAAGAGTGCTGGAGAGGGAGAGAAGTGAGTGCTGGAGAGGGAGAGAAGTGAGATATTTCTTCTTTCTACATTTCCTAAGATAGATTATAAGGGATTTTCATTGAGAAAGTGTTTCAGATGTGTTGTTTGTTTATTATTGTTGTATGAACTTTATTTTATATATGAAATTTCTATTTTGTTGTATCTTTCTCATGAGTAGTTTCCTTTATCTTTCTCTATACTTTGAGATATGGTGAAATGAAGAGATAATTTGGATGTGCCAATGTTAAAATATAAAATAAATTGTAATGTTTTTTCAACTCTGCTATTAATTTACATTTCGATATGACCAATTGAATTGTTAAAATATGTGATGAAAAGTATGATCTAAATAATGGAGTATAAGTTCTACAATAGAGTGAGAACCACATTTAAGTCCATTAAGATGTATTTCGTTCATGGAATTAAGTGCAAATAAATCGGGAAATATACATTTTTGGGTGTAGAATTGGAGATTTTTATGGTGACAGACTAAAATCCCCAATTCAATTTTAGAGTTTAAGAACTAAAGCGAGAGTTAGCTTTCAGTGAAAGGGAATCGGGAGCTCTGGAGTGGGAGCCAGTATCCTCCTACCTTAGCCACGAATTTAGCGACTAAACTTAAGATTTGTCAAAAATTTTCGACAACACCTAATCAAGATAGAGAATTAAAACTACTCCTATTTGGCACAATACAATTCTAAACTAGTTATTTCATCTAATATAACCAAAAACTCATTGTAGTGGGAAGATGTTTTTTCAAATTAAAAAACTTCATCACATAAACATAGTTTAGTAGTTACTTTTTTGTAAACTTTGCATTTAAATCTTGCTAGTAGTTAATAATTTAGTATTCAAAATTAGTGACAATAATTTCATTGTATTTATGTGAATTTCCTAGTTAATTTATCATTTCAAATTTAAGGATTCCTTGTGGGATCAATATTTGGGACTTAATTAAAAAGTCTTATATTAATTGATGACGATACGTATACTTGCGTAGAATTCCAATATTAAGTGCTTAATGTTATTATTCATAAAATACCACATCAAGTTGTAGGCATCGTTATAAAGCGAAGTTAGCTTTATAAATTTTACTANCATAATTTTCTTACTTTGCGTCAATCTCAAGTGTCATATAAAAGTTGGGAGAAAGTTTTATTACCTTGGGAGCCCATGATTCCTATTAATGAAAATTATGTTGGGAAAGGGAATGAAACATTAGATATTATTTTGGATCATTCATCACATGCTTCAACACCATTAATGCCACAAATAATTGGAAGTTTAATAATTTTGGAGAAGAAAATGAAGAAAGTAGAAAGAGAACTTCAGAGTATTACGAATGCAATAGGAAATCTCAACTACCTTTTTTATCACCAAGATTGGAGGATGAAGGAGAACTTTGATCATACTGGAACAATTGAAGCAGGATTGGTGCAGGTGTTCAAGAAAAAAATGATGGATCGATGAAAATTCGATGGATCAATTCCCGTACCCACCCTTCTATAATTTATACGTCCATTACCAGTCTATGAGAGATATTAGAGGAGGAGAAAGATCTAAAGATGTAGTAGAATAATTGAAGAAGTTGGATGCTCTAATACTTTAAAGTAATTATGAATTTAATGTGATTGTGTGGATTTGATTTACTTTACTTTATTTTGCTTTAGTACTCTATTGACTTTGATTATTTATAGTTTTGTGTGAGCGTTCTAGTGTTGTGACTTGATTTCGAAGTTGAATTATAATTTAGTTTGANAAGAATTTGTTAAAAAAGAAATCTTAAAATGGTCAGATACTGGAATTATATATTATATTTCAGACAGTGCTTGGGTGAGTCTATTTCACTATGTTCTAAATAAAAGAGGAGTGACTCTTGAAGTAAATGAGAAAAATGAATTAATTTCAATAAGATAAATTACTAGTTGGCAAATTTGTATAGACTATAAAAAATTAAACATGACCACCAGGAAAACTCACTTTCTTTTACCCTTTCTAGACCAAATGTTGGATAGATTGGCTGGAAACAAATATTACTGCTTTTTAGATGGATATACCAGTTATCATCACATTCCAATTGCTCCTAAGGATCAAGAGAAAACAACATTTACAAGCCCTTATGGAACATTTGCATTTCGTAGAATGCCATTTGAACTATGCAATGCACCTACAACATTTATAAGTTGTATGATGTCAATATTTAGCAATTTGATTGAACATGGAATGAAAGTATTTATGGATTATTTCTCTGTATTTGGGACTTCATTTTAATAATGTTTAAATTATTTAGAAAAGTTTTGGAAGTATGTGAAAAAATCAACCTAGTACTAAATTGGGAAAAATATAATTTATGGTTGCTGGAGGAATTGTACTTGGGCATAAAATTTCTGAAAATGGCATGGAAGTAGTCCTGCAAAAATTCAAGTTATTGAAAAATTACCACCTCCTACTATGGTTAGAGGAGTAAGAAGTTTTCTAGAACATGTTGATTTCTACAGGTGTTACATAAAATTTTTTTCAAAAATAACTAAGCCATTATGCCAACTTGTAGAAAAGATATAAAGTTTGATTTTAATGAGGAAAGCATAAAAGCATTTGAATTATTAAAAGTAAAATTAATCACTGTACCTATAATAGTCCCACCTCATTAACAAAAACCATTTGAGATAATCTACGATGTGAGTGATTATGCTATTGGAGCTGTTTTAGGATAAAGACGCAACAAAGTTTTTAAAGTAATATATTATACTACTAAAACTCTAAATGATGCTTAAATTAATTACATTACTACTGAAAGAGTGTTATTAGCTGTTTTCTATGCCTGTGATAAATAGACCTTACTTGATTCAAACCAAATGTATAGTGCATACAGATCATTCTACTATCAAATACTTGATGCAAAAGAAAGATTTTAAACCAAGATTAATTAGATGCATACTTCTATTGCAAAAGTTCAATTTTATTGTAGTTGATAGAAAGAGAAATGATAATCAAACAACCAATCATTTGTCCTGACTAGAAAAAGAAATAATAACTACTATTGCAAATGAAATTTTAGAAAATTTCCCAGATGAAGAATTATATGATATTAATGAAATAAATATACCGTGGTATGTCGATATAGTAAATTATTTTGTAAGTGATATTCTACCACCAGATATTATGAATCAACAATTAAAGAAAATTATATATGATTCAAAATTCTATTTTTGGGATGACCCATATTTATATAAACAATGTAATGATCTAATTATTAGAAGGCGTGTTCTTTATGAAGAAACTCAAAAAATAATTGAAAGATGTCATGATTCTTAATTTGATGGATATTTTGGAACAAATAGAACTGCATATAAAACTTTGCAAGCTGGATTTTATTGGCCTACCCTTTTTAGAGATGTTAATGAATATATTAAAACATGTGATCGATGTCAGCAAGTAGGAAATATTTCTAAAAGAAATGAAATGCTTCTAAATTACACATTGGAAGTTGAAATTTTTGATGTTTTGAGATTAGATTTTATGGGACCATTTATGCCTTCATTTGGAAATTTATATATATTACTTGTTGTTGATTATAGAGTCAAATGGATTGAAGCTTTTGCTGTACCTAAATGTGATGCTCGAAGTGTTTCTAAGTTTTTAAATAAAAATATTTTTACAAGATATGGAATGCCAAGAAAAATTGTTACTAATGGAAGATCCCATTTTAAGAATAAGAAAATCAAGAAATTGATTAAAAAATATGATATTATACATA
>JXCR01136761.1:24339-48782 GCA_002079205.1 Phalaenopsis hybrid cultivar | reverse complement strand
AACTCATATTTCGAGTGATTTCATGCATATTTTAGACTTATGGAAAAATTTTAAGAGATTTCACGCCAATTCTTGACAAATTGATTGATTTGGAGTTTGCATGCTTAATTTGGACCTCCAATGTAGAATATAACTATAAACATCTAATGATGTCATGATAGAAGGACTTCTTGGCCTCTTCTTAGCTTTTGAAGGATGGGATGATCTGGAGACAACTAGAGAGCAGAAGTTGGAGTTTGGAGAGTTTCTGCCTTAGGTTATCTCTTCTTCTCTTGGGGGTATATATATTAACATCTCTAAATAGTAGACCAAGAAAATCCAGATTACAAAATTTTATGAACAGTTCTATCATTCCCAAAATTACCTCCAAATTTAGAATCATGACTTTTTTGGACAATTTCCTGAATTTTTTTTATAAGCCACACATCGTCGCATTACTAAATATTTACATTGTTTATATAAGTAAGGATTATCCCAAAAATAAGATTTTGCATCATGAATGAATTCTTTTCTTATTGTTTTGTCAGTCCTAATGGTAAAATACCACTAACAATATAATTTACAATATCAACATGCCAAGGTATTTTCCATCATTTTACAACATAAAGTTGTTCATCATGAAAAGTTTCATTAATATCTTTTTCTAAATCAAGTATTTCTTCCTATTCTAGCTTAAATAAATGATAAAAAAATTTAATTATCAGTCCCTTTCCTATCGTACATTACAAAATCAAACTCTTGCATCAGAAGTAACCATTTAATTAATCTTAGTTTAGTATCTTTCTTTTGCATCAAATATTTAATAGCCAAATGGTCTGTATGCACAACTCATTTAGCTCCAATCAGATATGATCTAAACTTATCAAAAACATATACAATGGCTAATAACCCTCTTTCAGGTGGGGTGTAATTAATATGAGCATCATCAAGCGTTTTACTAGCATAGTCTATAACTTTAAAAATCTTATCATATCTTTGCCCTAAAACAACTGTAATAGCATAATCACTTGCATCACACATTAATTCAAAATGTTTCTCCCAATGAGGGGGAACAATTATAAAAGCAGTAATCAATTTCTCCTTTAAAGATTCAAAGGCTTTAAGGCAATCTTGGTTAAAGTCAAATTTTGTATCTTTTTCTAGAAGTTGGCATAAATATTTAATGAAATTTGAAAATTCTTTAGTATATCTTTTGTAAAATCCAGCATGTCCTAAAACGCTCCTAACTTCTCTTACTGTAGTAGGTGGAGATAGTTTGATATAACCTGTATTTTTGCAGGATCCACTTCCACGCCATTTTCTGAAATATTGGGTCCAAGCACAATTCCTCATGCAACCATGAATTGACATTTTTCTCAGTTCTATACGAGATTAGTTTTTTCACAACATTCCAAAAATTTCTCCAAATGACTTAAACATATTTTGAATGAAGTTCCAAACACAGAAAAATCGTCCATAAGGACTTCAGTACATTTTTCAATCAAATCACTGAAAATTGACATCATACATATTTGAAATGTTGCAGGTGCATTATGTAATCCAAAGGGCATTCGCCGAAAAGTAAATGTTCCATAAGGACAAGTGAATGTTGTTTTCTCTTGATCCTCTGGAGCAATAGGTATTTGATGATAACCGGTATATCCATCTAGAAAATAAAAATATTTGTGCCCAACCAGCCTATTTAATATCTGGTCCAAAAAAGGTAAAGAAAAATAAATCTTCCTGGTGGCAAAATTTAATTTTCTATAATCTATGCAGATTCTCCAACCAGTGACTTGTCTTATTGATGTTAATTGATTATGCTCATTTGTCACTACAGTCATACATCCTTTCTTTGGAACACAGTGAAATGAACTTACCCAAGCACTTTCTGAAATATGATATAATATTCTAACATTTAACCATTTTAAAATTTCTTTCTTCACAACTTCTTTCATCATAGGATTTAGTCTTCTTTGAGGATCAGCTCTTGGTTTATGTTAATCTTCTAATAAAATTCTATGCATATAAATGGAAGGACTGCTTCCTTTAATATCAGCTAATGTTCATCCAAAGGCTTTCTTATATCTTTTTAAAGTTTCCAACAACTGTTGTTCTTGCATATCAGTTAATTCTTAGGATATTATAACAAGTAATTGATACGCCTAAAAATGTATTATTTTTTATGTTATATTTTATGATGATATTGCACTTTAAAGGTATAATTTTTTGTATTTTTTATTGTAGGTACATCAAATTGAAGAATTTGGAGTGATTGGAGCAAAAGGAACAAAAATGGACCAAAACAAAGCAAACCGAAGCAAATCAGATTGAGTCGGGGCACACCGGAGCCATGGAGACCTAAACCAGAAACTTAAGTGCCTCTTCCCAGCACTTATGCACCCAAAATGGCATTTATGCTCCAACCAGGCATAGAGAGGGACGCTTAAGCTCCTAAAACTGCGTTTAGGCACCAAAGATAGTTTTTAACATATTTTCTAGAATATACATAGGATTTGGACGATTTTTGAAGCGCTGCTTCATGCATCTCTTAGGGAATTCATTAGAAATGAGAAAAGGGACTTTTTAGAAGAATTTTGGGTGGTTATAAGGATTTTTTAAGAGGCACTTCATGTACTATTTAGAATATTCAATGAATATGGACAGTTTGAAGAGACACTTTAGAAACTCTTGGAAAATTATAAATAAGCCTTGGAAATATTTTTAAAAACTCTCTTGAAAACTCTTGGACTCTTGAGTTAATTAGGAGAGGAGAATAAGGCTTGGAGAAGAAGAAGAAGGCTTGGGCACGAGCCCCAAGTGGGGCGACATGGTGAGAGAGAAAGAGAGAGTGTGAGAATTTCTTCTTTTCTTTTCACTTTGTTGTTGGAGAGGATTGTAAAGAGCTTGCTTTTTCCATACAAGGAGAGTTTGATTTCTATCAGAGATAAGTATTTTCATTTTATTTTGATTTAAATCTAGTTATTTTTTTGTAGGTTTTAAAAGTCTTGTTTAATGAAAAGTTCTTGTTGTTTCTCCATGTATAGTGAGTAGTTTTCTTTACTCTTACCTCTTGTAATGAATTAGTATGCATGTGTAGGATATATAATTGAGTAGAGTAAAACTATATTATGATGATTGTACTTTTTTCTTCATTTACATGTAAACTTGATCAACTTACATGTTAAAATTTGTTGTGAGAACATGTATGATTCGAGATGGTGTTGTCTCAATCAACTGCGGTAGAATCACATGAGATTGTATGGATGAGAATGTAGTCCATATGGTTGAGTGTAAATAGATAGAGAAATAATCTTTAATGGGTGTAGAATTAGAGGACTTTAGAGTGACAAGCTAAATCACCCTTATTTGGTCTATTATTTTTTGTTTTGATGCGAGATGTTAGCCTTCAGGTGGAGGGATAAAAGCGAACTCTAGAGTTAGAGCTACAATCTTCCCTACCTAACCCATCTTCGTAACTATTCAAACTTTAGATTAATCAATGTTCTTTATAGCATCTCTAGTAATGGTAAAGAATATAATTGCTCCTATTTATCACAATCTCTCGCACAACATATTTTACTTTTACACACATCACTAATTTCAATACATGAGGAAGAGTATATTCAATATACTGAACCTCACATTCTGATTTTCACTAAGTATTTTAGTTTCAAAGTAGAAGTAGTATTGTAGTGATAATTATAGGATATAATCAAAATCAAACCATTATTGACCTTCCAAGCTTAGGTGTGTTATTTCAGACTAGAACTTCTCTTGAAAACCACCATGATTAACCTCGATCTCCATGGGATCAATATTCGAGGCTTAATCCAAAAGCTCTATATTACTTGATAATGATAGGTATACTTGCGTAGAATCCCTAAGAATATAATTAAAATCTTACTTTGCTTAGGATCAAGTTTGGGATCAAGTTTTTGGTGCTATTATTGCAGATTAAAATCTTTAAGTATTGGTGTCAACTTCATAAATCCTTACATGTAAATAATATTGGGATCGGTAATATAGATAAATTTCATAGGAATGTATACTTTAAATGTGTAGGAAGTGTTTTTAGTTCTAGTTCAAGTGGTTTCTCAATAGATGAAATCAAATACTTATTACTTTCTGTAGGATGTAACATTTTAATTTTTTTCTGAACATAATTTAAATCATCTTTACTCACTTCCATAGATTCAGCTTGAATTTTATCCTCATCTTGATATTTCATATATTCCTTTTCAAATTCTCCTTCAAAATTCTTCTTAAAATATTCATGTCTTAATTATTTGTTAATATCCATCCTGAAGCATTCAATCTCTTGCTTTTTTGTGGGGGTTTTTATTGATTTTACAATATTAAATGTAACATCTTGATCACTAACTTTCATGGGTAGTTCTTCTTTCTGCACATCTATCAAAGCTCTTTCAGTGGATAGGAATGTACTTCCTAAAATATTAAAATTTTTTTATCTTCCTCCATATCTAATACAATAATACTGAAAAGATAAATTTATCAACCTTTACCAACACATCTTCCATAGCTCCTTTAATATAGGTAATCGAATGATTAGCTAATTGGAGAGTTACAGTTGTAGGTGAAATATCTCCTAAGCTCAACATTCTAAAAATTGATAATGGCATAAAATTAATACTGGCTCCTAAATCACATACAGCTTTTCCATAAAATTGTTCACCAATAGCACAAGGAATTGTAAAACTTCCAGGAACCTTAAGTTTTTCAAGAAGCTTTTTCTAAATTATAGCGCTACACTCTTCATTAAGTGCAACAGTCTCATTATCTATAAACTTCCTTTTCTTACTAAGTATATCCTTCGTGAACTTCACATAGCTTGACATTTGTTCCAAAGCTTCAACAAATGGAATGCTTATCGTTAATTTTCTCAAGATTTCCAAAAATTTTGAAAATGGGTTGTCTCTGTTCTTGAGCTTTAATCTTTGAGGAAATGGAGGCGGTAGTCTTTCCATAGAGGTTTCATTGGTTTAATTGGTCTTTCTGTCTCAAAATGAAATTATCACCCAATTTTTCATTTTCCACCTCATCTTTTTTAGTTTTAAGTTCTTGTTGTGTTTTCTAATTCTTTTTCACTTCTTAGTTGAATAGCTTTAATTTGCTTTTTGTTCTGATCTTTAAGATTTACTTTAACATTATTAGGCAATTATCGACGTTATTTCAGGTTGGTTTGTGGGGTTACCCGTAAGAAGCTGTCGGTCGCTGGAATCGAAATCCTGTCGCCCGTTTCGGAAGGACATTGAAGTATGAAATCAAATTGACCCCATATTTTTCATAGTTTAAAATGAAAGAGCATTGTACCTCAAATCCTGTATCTATCCCAAAGGATAAACACAAGACTTGAGGGTGAGGCTTGATCAAATAAACTAAGGAAAGTATGACGTCCGTTTGGTCTGCGAAACCTTTGTATTTGCCGACAAGTTCCCCTATTTAATATAAAGGATTAAATAGGGTTTATATTAAGTTGGGTTTGGACATGCTTCCTATAATGGCAAGCCCCTATAGTTAATTACATCTTAAATGACCAAAGTCACTTAAGAAGACTCTCGATAAAAATTAAGAAAAATTATCTTCAAGGAATTTCAAAGGGTAGGACTCTTCAACGAAATCAGATGTAGAGGTGTGAAAAGGGAATGTTTCAAATTTTGAACATTTTCATGTAGAATCCAAAGGAAGAAGAACTAGGGGATGCCATGGATCCAGAGGAGAACCTCAGAGACTTCTCAAGATATCCTAATGTTTGGCTTCAGTTTTCAGGAGAAATATTTAGGTGTTTCATCCTGCCAATTTTATTAGTTAGGGCTTACATTCGTATGAAATGATCACACAAATAGCCTGGAAGATGTGAGGGTTTAGGTCGTGACAAATGACAACCTCATAATCCTAAGACGAGTTTAGGCTTATATTGTATAGCAGGGCTATGCAAAGGCCTAAAGATAAGGTGAGGGTTTACGTTGCATAAGCAAGGAACCTCGAAGTCCTATAGCATTGTTGTTTAAGTCTAAGGAAGAAAGATTAGTTTAGCTAGGAAAGACAGGTTTTGCTGTTGAAGATGGTCGTACTGCCCACATTGCTAGCTCCAAGCTCCTTGCCGCGACAAGTTTGAGTTATCTAGTGTGTCAAGTTATAACATCAAATTAGGTGGCCCTATGGTTGAAGTTCTTTAAAATTTATGAGGGCATATTAAAGTTGATTAGAGCGACACCGGTTAGGATCCTACGGTTCCCTCATTCCGGCATCACTATTTTCTATTGGATTCACTTAGTCCAAATAAACTTACTAAACCCAACTTAATGAGCTCCATAAATTCTAAACCGTGGGAAGCCTTGTTAGCAACCGTAGGTTACCTCCTCCGAGGAATTCCCGATCATCTGATAGAGGAGACTGTGGGAAGCCTCGTTAGCAACCGTAGGTTACCTCCTCTGAGGGATTCTCGATCATCAGATAGAGACGTCTTAATTTAGTTGCAATTGTAGTTTTGTGTGATGTTTGTGATTAAATTTTGAGCTGTTTTATATTAATTATAGTTAATTGTGATTTTTTGTGGGTTTGTATTAAAATTTTGAGTTGTTTTATATTTTGAATGTTGTGGCGGTGAATTTTATCTTAGTTGATTTTAGTTTTGGTTTCGAGTTATGGTTTTGGTTATGTGGCTATCCTGATAGTTTTAGTTTTCATGCAGGATGACATCGTTGTTTAGCATGCAAATTTGCAGGCNTGAAAAGCCTCGAGTCCATTTAAACTTATTATGTTGCTTAATGGTTCATCCTGTAATTACCCTTATTACTCACTTGAGTCCATTTAAACACATTATGTTGCTTAATGGTTCATCCTGTGAATACCCTTATTACTCAGCGAACATTAGCGTCTTAATTATCCCTAAGAATAGGGTAATTATCATTTATCATTTAATTTGAAAATTATGTGGGTGAAGACCCTCGAAGAAGCAAGTTAAAAGAATAGGGTAATTATCACTTGTGATTCAATTTAAGAATTATGTGGGTGAAGACCCTTAAAAAGAATAGGGTAATTATCACTTATCATTTAATTTGAAAATTATGTGGGTGAAGACTCTTAAAGAGAATTTGTCATTTAATTTAAGAATTATGTGGGTGAAGACCCTTAAAGGGGCAAGTTAGTGTAATTGATACCCTTATTACTCAGTGAACCCTGATGTCTCAATTATCCCTAAGAATAGGGTAATTGTCACATCATTTAATTTGAAAATTATGTGGGTGAAGACCCTTAAAGAGGCAAGTTAGTGTAATTTGAATACTTAGCCAAATTTTTAAGCCTAATTGTGCTTAGTGGTGTTTCAAGGATGTTTGATATAATATGTTTATTTTCCTAATCCTTATTTAGTCAATTTTGATTTAGCTTAAGTCACCACTAAGTCCTTAAGACCTAGGTGAGTGTCTTAATTAGTTTTGAAAAATTTTAAGCCTTAGGTGGTCATGATTCATGATTTGGATTCTATTTGAAAAAAAATAGGGGTATTTAAATTGATTAATTATTGGCTTCAAAAGTCATACCCCTAAGTCCAAGATCATTTAATTTTACTAAACTTCCAAATTTTAATACTTTAGAAATTNGGGGGAGGTTATGTCAACCCCAAAAATTGTCCAATTTTTGGGCAGGGAAATTTGGGGGATACAGTGAGCTTCAAGGCCTGATTCTATATGGAATCAATAGCCTAGATGATAGGGAAGAACTTCACTGTTGAATGTTTCCACCATTAAGCATTATTTTCTTCTTTCCTCTTCATGGAAGCGTATGGTTTAGCTCTATTTATAGCCATGGAGACCATAGGTGAACTTAAGCTGACTTAGGTTTGTTTGGGGAAGTTGCTACTTGATGTCATGATAGCTGAGGATAGAATTTCAGCTTAAGGATAAGGTTACTTCATCCTCCCATGCTGAGGTCACTTATGGTGAAGGTTTGATTAAAGGTTTGGCATCCCCTCATTGAATGGTCTATGAGGTGGTTAGGATTGGTTAAAATTTGCTGAAATGGCCTTTCCAATATATGCTCACAAGTTCATTTAATGAAGCTCAAAAGATCATGACACATAAGCTCCATTGTCATCTCTTATATGGTTTGGTCATGTTGGTCTTTAACCATGGTAAAAGAGGTGGTTTAAGTGATGTGTCTCTTCTATTAGATAATATATGAGGTGTTTGATATGTCATTTGGATTGGTCGGCCAACTCACGTCATGGGAGCAAGTGATTCATGCTTGAGGTTGAGGGAATGTTGACACATAAGCCTCATTTCTATGATGGTGCATTAATGAGACTAATCATGAGGGGAGGATAATTTGGATAAGAGTTCCTCCCAATTGTATGATGAGGAAGGTGTATGATGACTCAACCATATCATCCTTAAGCATTTTTTATGAAAGAATGACACCTCCTTCATTCTTTCATGATTGTGTTTAACCTTGTTCAAAAGTCATGGTTTAAAGATTGGTAAAAGTATTAATTGTGTCATCATGAGTTTAATGGGTCATGAGTGATCCATTGGTGACTCCTCACAAATTAGATTTTATTTTGAAAATCAATTATGGGTTTTTTTATGTCATATGTGATGTCATTTTGATGTCTTGTGTGATGTCTTTTAATTTAGGGTTAAATTCTCATGAATCCATTTTTAATTACTTATGTAATTAATCAAAATGATAGGAAATTATAATTCTAACCCGTAAATTGGTCAAATTGATTTTGGGTGTTGACCATTTGACCAATTTTACCAATTTGGTTCAAAATTAAATATTTTGACCAAAGTTGACCATGTTGACTATGGTTGAGCAGAGTTGACCCATTTAGATGTAGAGTTGACCAATATGACTTTTCTAACCTTCTCATGGCTAGGTTAGTCATGGGGTCTATGTGTTGCTCATTAGGTCATGGATTGACCATTTTGACCAAGTTGACTATGGTTGACCAGGGTTGACCAGGGTTGCATAGTTGACAAATGTAGGTCCAGGGTTGACTATAACTCACTTGACCATGTCATGGTTAGTTATGTCATGAGGGTCTTGGGGGTATGACTTAGGTTTGACCATGGTTGACCAAGGTTGACCTTGGCTGACCAAAATTGACCATATGGTGTTGTCTTGACCATATTGTGGTCATTTGGGTCTATGAATGATCAAATGGTCAAAGTGGTGACCATGGATTTCGCCTTAGTCATTTTGATCAATAGTTGGTCAATGGTGTCTGTAGTTGACCAACTGGCCCAGTTTGATCATTTTGGTGTTATAAAATGATCAAATAATCCAATTTGACCATTTTTAGGGTTTGAACTGATTCATTGGTCCAAATTATCCATAGTTGACCAGCTTGACCAAAATTGACTATTTGGGTCAAAGCTCCTCAATTGGATCAATTAAATATCAATGTTGACTTTATGATCATTAAGGTGACCATTAAGTCAAAATTTGACCAGATTAGGGTTTGTCACCAGTGATCTGACATTTAGGGTATTGTCATTGTTAAGCTTCAAAAGGAGTGCTTTACGGGTCATTTCAATTTTTAGGGTTTTAATAACCCTCAGTATGCCCAAAGAAGTTAGTATTGGTAGAACCTTTATCTTAATGATCACAATAATCATTTTAGGTCTTTTAAATATGTATGAGAATTTTAAATCATAAGATTCCTCAAGTTGAGTTTTGTATACGGATGTTATTTAAGACCTTCACTAAAAGTGAGGTCAACTAAAGGGCCCCAAATATGTGTGGGATACTGAACAAGTATGCCACACATATTAGCGTTGACCGAAACGGTCAATTGACAATAATGTTGTATCATCATATGGTCTTTATGAACATTGTATAAAAGAGTGATAAGGCCATATCAAATAGTCAGAAGAAAATGGATGTCATATTTTCTCAAAGAAGGAGCTAAGGGAACACCATGTTTCCTATAACAAGGGATAGAATGGTTACCATACCATCTCTTAGAAATGTTAGATGTCTATCTGTCGTTTTTTAGAAGTAAAGCTATACGACTTATATCCTATCTCAAAGAAAGAGCTAAAGTAATATCTTGTTTCCTACAGCTAGGGAGAGAATGGATATCATACCATCTCTTAGAAATATCAAATGCCGATCTGTCGATTTTTAGAATGAGTGTTATACGAATTACATCCTATCTTAAAGAGAGATAGCTAAGGGAACACCATATTTCTTATAGCTAGGGAGAGAATGGATACCATACCATTCCTCAAAAATTTCAGATGTCGATATGTCCATTTCAAGAAAGAATGCTATAATACTTACATCCTATCTCAAAGAGAGAGCTAAAGGAACACCATATTTTTTTTAGCTTGGGAGAGAATGGATACCATAGCATTTCTTGGAAATGTCAGGTATCGATATGTCAATATTGAGAAGGAATGTTATACGACTTACATCCTAACTCAAATAAAGTGCTAAAGGAATACCATGTTTCTTATATTTAGGGAGAGAGTGGATACCATACTATCTCTCAAAAATGTCAGATGTTGATATGTCGATTTTGAGAAGGAATGTTATACGACTTATATCCTATCTCAAAGAAAGAGATAAAGGAATATCATGTTTCCTATAGGTAGGGAGAGAATGGATACCCTACCATCTCTCAGAAATATCAAATGTTGATCTGTCAATTTTGAGAAGGAATGCTATACGACTTACATCCTATCTCAAAAAATGTGCTAAGGGAATACAATGTTTCCTATAGCTAGGGAGAGAATGAATATCATACCATCTCTCAGAAATGTCAGATGTTGATATGTCGATTTTTAGAAGGAATGCTATACGATTTATAACGTATCTGAAAGAAAGAGCTAAAGAAAAATCATGTTTCCTATAGCTAGGAAGAGAATGGATACCATACTCTGTCTTGGAAATGTCAAATGTTTATCTGTCAATTTGAGAAGGAACGCTATACGACTTATATCTTATCTCAAAAAGAGAGCTAAAGGAACACCATGTTATTTATGGATAGGGAGAGAATGGATACCATACCATGCCTAGGAAATGTCAGATGTCTATATGTCTCTTTTGAGAAGGAATGCTATAAGACTTACATGCTATCTCAAAGAAATTGCTAGAGGAATATCATGTTTCCTATAGCTAGGGATAGAATGGATTTCATACCATCTCCCGGAAATGTCAGATGTTGATATGTAGATTTTGAGAAGGAATTCTATACGACTTATATCCTATCTCAAAGAAAGATCAAATAGAGTATCATGTTTCCTAAAGCTAAGGAGATAATGCATACCATACCATCTCTCGGAAATGTCAGATGTCGATATGTGGACTTTGAGAAAGAATGTTATATGACTTATATCCTTGCTCAATGGAATAACAACTAGTAAGCCAAAGCTCCTTGTCAGGAAGGTCTTTATTTCCAATAGTTAAAGAGAAGTAGATGCCATAATCCATTTAAGGAGGTCTTATACTACAACCTAGAGATGTGAAATGTCAATGTCTGTCAATTTTGAGAAGGAATGCTATATGACTTATATCCTATATCAAACGGATAACTATTGGAAAATCAAAGCTCCTTATCAGGAAAATCTTTATTTCCAATAATTAGGGATAAGTAGATTCCATAACACATTTAAGGAGGTTTTATACTATAACCTAGGGTTGTCAAATGTCAATGTCTATCAATTTTGAGAAGGAATGCTATAATACTTACAACCTATCTCAAAGGCGTAACTACTGGAAAGGCAAAGATCCTTATCAGGAAGGTATTTATTTCCAATAGTTAGGGATAAGTAGATGTCATAATCTATTTAAGGAGGTCTTACAGTACTTTTCAAAGATGTCAATATGTATGTATTGGGAATGAATGCTTGGAGACTTATATCCTATCCCATAAGAAAAGGTGAAGAAAAGCCAATGTCGGGAAGGTCTTACATCTAATAACAGAGAAGTATGTGTAGAAAAACACATAGAGTTGATTGAGTTGTTTTGAATACTTAATGTTTGTCTGGCTTAAATCTTCCAAAAGAGATTACTTTTTTTTGTCCATGTTTGTCATTTAGTTTGTGTGAAGGTTGAAAATCAATTTTATATCGTTTGGTAAAGTTTAGTTGATGTCATCATTTTTTTGTCGTTTGTTTTCCAGTTTACAAATGGGTCATTATGTTCTTATGTCGCATAATATTTTTTAAATACTACCTATTGATTGGGGTAAGAATCTTTGACAAGCAATCAACTGAATGGATTGTTGTGAATGTGTCTGGGCCTTCTCACTATTTCTGTCAAGGTTGTTTAGATTGTCTTTCAGAAATGATTTTGATGTTCGTGAATTTCAATTTGCTAATTACTCTGTCTTTTACCTTAGTTCTCTCTTTCTAAGTCTAGGTAGTGTCGGCGGTATTTCGGGTTAGTTTGTGGGGAGTTGCCCGTAAGAAGCTATCGGTCATCGGAATCGAAATCCCGTTGCCCGGTTTGGAAGGATGTTGAAGTGTGAAATCAAACTGACCCCATATTTTTANATTGTACTTTTTTCTTCATTTACATGTAAACTTGATCAACTTACATGTTAAAATTTGTTGTGAGAACATGTATGATTCGAGATGGTGTTGTCTCAATCAACTGCGGTAGAATCACATGAGATTGTATGGATGAGAATGTAGTCCATATGGTTGAGTGTAAATAGATAGAGAAATAATCTTTAATGGGTGTAGAATTAGAGGACTTTAGAGTGACAAGCTAAATCACCCTTATTTGGTCTATTATTTTTTGTTTTGATGCGAGATGTTAGCCTTCAGGTGGAGGGATAAAAGCGAACTCTAGAGTTAGAGCTACAATCTTCCCTACCTAACCCATCTTCGTAACTATTCAAACTTTAGATTAATCAATGTTCTTTATAGCATCTCTAGTAATGGTAAAGAATATAATTGCTCCTATTTATCACAATCTCTCGCACAACATATTTTACTTTTACACACATCACTAATTTCAATACATGAGGAAGAGTATATTCAATATACTGAACCTCACATTCTGATTTTCACTAAGTATTTTAGTTTCAAAGTAGAAGTAGTATTGTAGTGATAATTATAGGATATAATCAAAATCAAACCATTATTGACCTTCCAAGCTTAGGTGTGTTATTTCAGACTAGAACTTCTCTTGAAAACCACCATGATTAACCTCGATCTCCATGGGATCAATATTCGAGGCTTAATCCAAAAGCTCTATATTACTTGATAATGATAGGTATACTTGCGTAGAATCCCTAAGAATATAATTAAAATCTTACTTTGCTTAGGATCAAGTTTGGGATCAAGTTTTTGGTGCTATTATTGCAGATTAAAATCTTTAAGTATTGGTGTCAACTTCATAAATCCTTACATGTAAATAATATTGGGATCGGTAATATAGATAAATTTCATAGGAATGTATACTTTAAATGTGTAGGAAGTGTTTTTAGTTCTAGTTCAAGTGGTTTCTCAATAGATGAAATCAAATACTTATTACTTTCTGTAGGATGTAACATTTTAATTTTTTTCTGAACATAATTTAAATCATCTTTACTCACTTCCATAGATTCAGCTTGAATTTTATCCTCATCTTGATATTTCATATATTCCTTTTCAAATTCTCCTTCAAAATTCTTCTTAAAATATTCATGTCTTAATTATTTGTTAATATCCATCCTGAAGCATTCAATCTCTTGCTTTTTTGTGGGGGTTTTTATTGATTTTACAATATTAAATGTAACATCTTGATCACTAACTTTCATGGGTAGTTCTTCTTTCTGCACATCTATCAAAGCTCTTTCAGTGGATAGGAATGTACTTCCTAAAATATTAAAATTTTTTTATCTTCCTCCATATCTAATACAATAATACTGAAAAGATAAATTTATCAACCTTTACCAACACATCTTCCATAGCTCCTTTAATATAGGTAATCGAATGATTAGCTAATTGGAGAGTTACAGTTGTAGGTGAAATATCTCCTAAGCTCAACATTCTAAAAATTGATAATGGCATAAAATTAATACTGGCTCCTAAATCACATACAGCTTTTCCATAAAATTGTTCACCAATAGCACAAGGAATTGTAAAACTTCCAGGAACCTTAAGTTTTTCAAGAAGCTTTTTCTAAATTATAGCGCTACACTCTTCATTAAGTGCAACAGTCTCATTATCTATAAACTTCCTTTTCTTACTAAGTATATCCTTCGTGAACTTCACATAGCTTGACATTTGTTCCAAAGCTTCAACAAATGGAATGCTTATCGTTAATTTTCTCAAGATTTCCAAAAATTTTGAAAATGGGTTGTCTCTGTTCTTGAGCTTTAATCTTTGAGGAAATGGAGGCGGTAGTCTTTCCATAGAGGTTTCATTGGTTTAATTGGTCTTTCTGTCTCAAAATGAAATTATCACCCAATTTTTCATTTTCCACCTCATCTTTTTTAGTTTTAAGTTCTTGTTGTGTTTTCTAATTCTTTTTCACTTCTTAGTTGAATAGCTTTAATTTGCTTTTTGTTCTGATCTTTAAGATTTACTTTAACATTATTAGGCAATTATCGACGTTATTTCAGGTTGGTTTGTGGGGTTACCCGTAAGAAGCTGTCGGTCGCTGGAATCGAAATCCTGTCGCCCGTTTCGGAAGGACAATGAAATCAAACTGACCCCATATTTTTCATAGTTTAAAATGAAAGAGCATTGTACCTCAAATAATCGAAATCCCGTCGCCCGCTTCGGAAGGACGTTGAAGTATGAAATCAAACTGACCCCATTTAATCAAAATCCCGTCGCCCGCTTCGGAATGACGTTGAAGTATGAAATCAAACTGACCCCATAATTTTTGTTAAAATGAAAGAGCACTGTACCTCAAATCCTGTATCTATCCCGAAGGATAAACACAAGACTAGGATGAGGCTCGATCAAATAAACTAAGGAAAGTATGACGTCCATTTGGTCTGCGAAACCTTTTTATTTGCCGACAAGTTCCCCTAATTAATATAAAGGATTAAATAGGGTTTATATTAAGCCGGGTTCAGACATGCTTCCTATAAGGGCAAGCCCCTATAGTTAACTACATCTTAAATGACCAAAGTCACCTAAGAAGACTCTCAATAAAAATCAAGAAATGTTATCTTCAAGGAATTTCAAAGGGTAGAACTCTTCAACGAAATCAGACGTAGAGGTGTGAAAGGGGATTGGTTCAAATTTTGAGCATTTTATTGTAGAATCCAGAGGAAGAAGAACTAGGGGATGTCATGGATCCAGAGGAGAACCTTGGTGACTTCCCAAGCTATCCTAATGTTAGGCTTCAGTTTTAAGGAGAACTATTTGGGTGTTTCATTTCCCAAGCTATCCTAATGTTTGGCTTCAGTTTTGAGGAGAAGTATTTAGGTGTTTCATCTTGCCAATTTTATTAGTTAGGGCTTACATTCGTGTGAAATGATTACACAAATAGCCTGAAAGATGTGAGGATTTAGGTCGTGACAAACGACAACCTTGGAATCCTAAAACGAGTTAGGGCTTATATTATATAGAAGGGCTATACAAAGGCCTAAGATAAGGTGAAGATTTACGTTGCATAAGAAAGCAACCTCGAAGTCCTATGGCTTTGTTGTTTAAGTCTAAAAAAGGAAGATTGGTTTAGTTGGGGAAGACAGGTTTTACTGTTGAAGATGGTCGTGCTGCCCACCATGTTAGCTCTCAGCTCCTTGTTGCGACAAGTTTGAGTTATCAAGTGTGTCAAGTTGTAACATCAAATCAGATGGCCCGATGATTGAAGTTCCTTAAACTTTATGAGGGCATATTAAAGTTGATTAGAGCGACACAGGTTAGGATCCTACGGTTTCCTCATTCTGGCAACATTGAGGGCATATTAAAGTTGATTTGAGCGACACCGGTTAGGATCCTACGGTTCCCTCGTTCCGGCATCACTATTTTTATTTGGATTCACTTAGTCCAAATGAACTTACTAAACCCAACTTAATGAGTTCCATAATTTCATTTAAACCGTTGGAAGCATCGTTAGCAACCATAGGTTACCTCCTTCGAGTAATTCCCGATCATCTGATAGATACGTCTTAATTTAGTTGAAGTTGTGGTTTTATGTGATGTTTGTGATTAAATTTTGAGTTGTTTGATATTTTGAATGTTGTTGCGGTGAATTTTATCTTGGTTGATTTTTGTTTTGGTTTTGGTTATGGTTATGGTTAACATACAAGTTTATGTAGGTAAATGCAAGCATGAAACACGTAAGGAAAATGCAGAAGAAAGATGGTACTATAAACTGTAAAAGCATACCTGGCGAGTCATCTCGTTCCACCACCTCAAACTTAAAATGCATGTTAAGACAGTTTATGAAGAGAAGGAAATGTAAAATTTTTGTAATTTTCCTAACTCTGTGTCATATCTTTGTGAGTCATTAAAATTTTAATTAATGATGACTTCATTGAGCGAAGAATATTAAGTTTAATAGGCCTCTGAGGTATCCAACAAGTTAGGAGGGGGATGTAGGTCCATGCCTCCCTCTCACCAACTCATGAAAAGTCATGAGTCCATTTAAATTTATTAGGTTGCTTAATGGTTCATCCTGTAAATATCCTTATTAGTCAGTGAACTCTGATGTCTTAATTATTCCTAAATTTGTCATTTAATTTAAGAATTATGTGGGTGAAGACCCTTAAAGGGGCAAGTTAGTGTAATTGATTATCACTTGACTTATTACTCAGTGAACATTGATGTCTCAATTATCCCTAAGAAAGGGGTAATTATCATTTGCACTCAATTTAAGAATTATGTGGGTGAAGACCCTTAAAGGGGCAAGTTAGTGTAATTTGAACACTTACGCAGATTTTTACATTTAATGTATGAGCTTAGTGGTGTTTCAAGGATGTTTGATATAATTATGTTTATTTCTCTAATCCTCATTTAGTCGATTTTGATTTGGCCAAAGTCACCACTAAGCCTTTAAGACCTAGGTGAGTGTCTTAATTAGTTTTAAAAATGGTTAAGCTTTAAATGATCATGATTCATGACTTGGATTTTTATTTGAAAAACAAAATAGGGATATTAAATTGATTAATTATTGACTTCAAAAGTCATACCCCTAAGTCCACGACCATTTAATTTTAATAAACTTCCAAATTTTAATAATTTAGAAATTTATTAATCTTAAATTTTTTTAATGAGGAAAGTGGAATTGGTTTCTACCAATTATCCCCTTATGTTTCAAGCATCAAATAGACTAAGATAAAAGGTTATCCATTCCCCTTCTTGACTTAAGCCTAAATGTTAATTAGGGCTAAATTTCCAAAATTACACATTTGCCCCTAATGCACTAACACTTCATAATTTGTCAAATTCAATTCAAATGACTTTAAACTTTTTATCCTACCACATTCATGGGTCAATTAAGAAATCAGAGGAGGAAATGTGATTTTTCAAAATTTAATTTAATTTATATAATTATTTTAATGCAAGAATAGGATTTGAACTTTGAAATTTTTATCCTACCTCATTCATGGGTCAATTAAGACATCAGAGGAGAAAATGTGATTTCTCAATGAAATTTTTATCCTACCTCATTCATGGGTTAATTGAGACATCAGAGGAGAAAATGTAATGACTTTGAAGTTTTTATCCTACCTCATTCATGGGTCAATTAAAACATCAGAGGAGAAAATGTGATTTTTACAGATTTTTAATTTAATTTATATAATTATTTTCATGCAAAAATAGGATTTTTCAAAGAAAATTCCTAACATGACCAAGGTAAACTATAATATGATGAAATTTTTACTGGAGGTAGACCTAAACCAGAGAAGCATTTAGATCAATTTTAATAATTTTTTTTAATTCTCTGTGATTTATTAGAATTATTTTAAGTTCTGGGTTATTTAAGAAAAGTAAAATATTTCAGGTGGTGAAAATTAAGTTTTATATTTTTTTAAAAATCTCCCTAAGGTGAGAGAACTCAAATGAGTAAATTTTATATTTTTCTAACCTTTATTTGATTTACTGGAATTATTTTAGTGAAAAACTCATTTTTAGCCCTTTAAATTTTATTTGTAAGCTTTGAAATTAAATATCTTTATTTAGAAAATCAGGAAAAATATTCTAATTGTTTCTAAGTGATTAGGAAGAAATTTAGAGCACTTCCTTGAGTTTTATTATTTTGTGATTTTTATGAATTTTTTTTATTATTTAAATATTTAAAATATGCTAAAAATCAAGTTTTTTTTATTTTAAATATAATTTTAACTTTAGAAAATACCCCTGGTCACAGAAAACTCAAAAAACTAGTTTTATAATTTTTTGAGTTATATTTTAATGTAAAAAAAAACATTTAAATGCCAAGAGTGGTATTTATCTTTAAAAATTAATTTAAGTTGTCAAATGAACTCAAAATATTTTGAAATTTTTATGATGAGTTCTCTGGATCATAAATCATAGTAGAGATCAAAAATCAAGTCATTTAAATTTTTATATTTTCTAAAAATAATTTTTAAATGTTTATATTTTCCAAAATTAATAATCTTAGTGATTTAGTGTTTGTAAAATTTAAGATAAATGTTTAAATTTTCCAAAATTAATTATCTTAGTGATTTAGTGTTTGTAAAATTTAAAGACAATGTTTATATTTTCCAAAATTAATTATCTTAGTGATTTAGTGTTTGCAAAATTTAAGTTCACTAAATGACTTGACCCATGAAATTATTTCTAAAGGTTTCTCTAGTCATGGTGGACCTTCCAAATTTTTTTTTAGAATTTTATAACCAATATGCTAAATTCCATGATTATTTTAAAGAAATAATGTGAAATAACTTGAGAAATGTGGGTTTCTGTATAGGAAGCTCCTATGACTTTGGAAAAATCAGAGAATACTTCCCCTGACAGAGGCTACAACATGCTAAAATTCTAAGCCAAGGTGATGTGCCATTATGCATAGAGAATCAAATGATTCAAAACAGTGTTTAATTAATTAAAAATAAAATATGCATAACATGGTCTTGAAATTTATTCCACATTATTTTCCTTTATTCACTGAGTAAAAGGGTGTTTTTATTTTATTTTTGTGAATTTTCTACACAAAGTTATGAATTTTCTAAGTTAAGGGTATTTAAATAAATAGCAAAAAGCCCTATTTATCTATTTAAATATTGCGTGCTGACTAGATCCTAGGGAGCTCCGAAGGCATGCGTGGCGCGCTCTGATTGGACGCTGCCATCCACGTAGCTGCTGACTCGGCCCGAAGCGCTCNAATTTTTTGAGTTATATTTTGATTTTTAAAAATTATTTAAATGTTAAGAGTGGTATTTATCTTTAAAAATCAGTTTAAGTTATCAAATAAACTCAAAATATTTTGAAACTTTTATGATGAGTTCTCTGGATCATAAATCAAAGTGGAGAGAAAAAATCAAGTCATTTAAATGTTTGTATTTTCCAAAATTAATTATCTTAGTGATTTAGTATTTGGAAAATTTAAGGATATTTTAAATGACTTGTCCCATGAAATTATTTTCAAAGGTTTCTCTGGTCATGGTGGACCTTCCAAAATTTCTTGGGATTTAAGAATTAATATACTAATTTCCATGATTATTTTAAGGAAATGATGTGAAATAACTTGAAAAAATATGGGTCTCTGTATAGGGACCCTCTCTGGCTTTGGAAAACTCATAGAATACCTCCCCTGAAAGAGGCTACAACATGTAAAAATTTCAAGCCAAGGTGATGTGTCAATATGCATGGAGAATCAAATGTTCCAAATAGTGTTTAATAAATTAAAAATATTTTATGCATCAAATGGAACTTAAAATTATTCCACATTATTCTCCTCTGTTCACTGAGCAAGAAGGTATTTTTATTTTATTTTTGTGATTTTTCTACACAAAGTTTTGTTATTTTGAAGTTTTGGGGATTGAATAAATAAGAAAATACTCCTATTTTTCTATTTGAACCGCGCGTGCCACCTCAACCTACGACGACTCCAAAAGCATGTGTGGCGCTCTCTGGTTGGATGCCGCCGTCCATGTAGCTTGTTGAATTGGCTCGCTATTCATGTCCTGAAGTGCTGTCCGACGTGATCTCCTCCATCCATTTAATACACGCTCGATCGGACGGCTCCCCGTCATTGTCTCCAATAGGATAATCTCGTGCCCGTCCACACTAAAACCTTAATATCTCGATCTAGACTCAACTAAATCACCTCAGGTTTGATCCTATGGACTCGTCTAAGCAAGACGAACACATCCATATGGTTAAGATGCCATGAAATCAAGCTTAATTAAATGGAGAATCAAGATAAGCTCGGGAGCAGGAGAAGTTTTATACTTTTGCTCTAAGAAGGGAGGCTTCAATTAGAGGTGCTCAACACGTTCGTTGGGGTCCAAGGATGCTAGGGATTGAGTCCCTGACCTTGGTGTAAGGTCTAGGTATGAATTCAACCAAGCTCGATTTTAGGTGTTGGTCTAGAGCTATGGTAGAGGCTCTGCGGAAGGGGGATTTGATGGGGCTTTAGCTTCTTTTACTCTTGTGAAGGTGTGGGCACAAGCAATTGAATNTACACGCTTGATCGAACGGCTCCCCGTCATCGTCCCTGATAGAATGATCCCATGCCCGTCCACACTAAAACCCTAAATCTAGGCCTAGACTCAACCAAATCACTTCGGGTTTGATCCTATGGACTCGTCTAAGTGAGGCAAACACATCTATACGATTAATGTGAAATGGAATCAAGCTTAAGTAAATAGAGAATCAAAATAAGCTTGGGAAAAGGAGAAGTTTTATACCTTTACTCTGAGAAGGGAGGCTTTGATCAGAGGTGCTCGACACGTTTTTTGGGGTCAAAGGAGGCTAATGATTGAGTCCATGATCTTGGTTTAAGGCCTAGGTATGAATTTGACCAAGCTCCATTTCAGGTGTTGGTCTAGAGCTATGGTGGAGCCTATTTCAGAGGGTAATCTGNTTGAATTTTGGTGGAGTGTGAAGGTGTATTGGGTTCTGTCCTGGTTTCTGGCAAGGTTTCAAGCTTAAAATTTAGCTCCGGCAACAGGAATGGGTGAGGGAAAATGATTGGAATGCACTGAGGGAATCTTAGGGAAGCTCTATATGAAGTTTGANTTGTGAAGGTGTGGGCACAAGCAATTGAAGTTTGGTGGAGTGTGGAGGTGTATTGGGTTGTGTCCTGGTTTCTGACAAGGTTTCAAGCTCAAAATTGAGCTCTGGCAATGGGAATTAGTGAGGTAGAATGGTTGGAATGCACTAAGTAGATCCTAGGGAAGCTCTGTGTGAGGTTTGGAGAGGCATCTCTAAGAGAATTTTTGGCCTTTTATAAAAATGGGGTTATGGTGGCTGTCATGGCCAATTAGGAGGTGTAATGTGGTCCTTAGGTGGAGGGCAGAGGAGCTCCATAGTTTGATTTGGATGACCTGGCCTCTAGATTTGATTTGGGTGAGGTGCCCTGGGGGTGGCTCTCGGTTTTGGGCTTTCCGGCCACTAGGCTGGCCAGTCGGCCCAGGGGGAGGTGGCTAGGAGCTCAGGGAACCCAGAGGAATCCATCACAGCAATTTAATGCATGGAGGTGGCTAGGAGCTCAGGGAACCCAGAGGAATCCATCATAGCAATTTAATGCAAATGTGTTTGGATTTGGAAATGTTTGGATTTGGCAAAGATATCTTAAGCATGTGCATTTTTGGAAATAAGATCCCTTAATTTGGGGATGGATTTGGCAAACTCAGGGCATCCAGAAGAATCTATCACAACAATTTAATGCAAATGTGTTTTGATTTGGCTAGTCAGGGCATCCAGGGGAATCTGTCAAAGCAACTTAATGCAATGAGGTTTAGTTTTGGTAAGGGGGGAACCCAGAGGAATCCATCACAACAATTTAATGCAAATGTGCTTTGATTTGGCAAAGATCCCCATTTTTGGAAATAAGATCCCTTAATTTGGGGGACCTTTGGTCCATGGCTTGATTTAGGTGATTAAATATCCCTTAATTTGGGGAACCTTTGGTCCATGGCTTGATTTAGGTGGTTTGATGGTGTTTAGACTGGTCACTAAGTCCAACTAATGGCTGTGGTGGAGTTAATTTGGTGGCTTTAAGGTGGTTATGGTCACTAAGTCCAACTAATGGCTGTGGTGGAGTTAATTTGGTGGCTTTAGGGTTGTTAGGTACATTTAGTGTATGGGTCCAAGTGGGTGCAAATGACCAAAACTTGGGTTTGGGCTAGGTTAGACATGTCAGTCACTAAGTCCATCTAATGGTTGTGGTGGAGTTAATTTGGTGGCTTTAAGGTGGTTAGGTCATTAGTGTATGGGTCCAAGTGGGTGCAAATGACCAAAACTTGGGTTTGGGCTAGGTTAGCCATGCCAATTGATGGGTCCAAGTGGATGCAAATGACCAAAACTTGGGTTTGGGCTAGGTTAGCCATGTCAATTGACTGGTCCAAGTGGGTGCAAATGACAAAAACTTGGGTTTGGGCTAGGTTAGCCATGTCAATTGGCCCAAATAATTGTTGCAGCTAATGTAGATGATCATAAGTAACAACTTTGGTGAAGGAATCAGTGTTTTTGAGTTCAATTGAAGGGTCAATTTGAAGGAATTTTGAACTTTAATCAATTTGGTTATGTTGGGCTAGGCTTGGGTCTAGCTTGGGTTAGACTTGGGCTAAGTCCAAAATGATTATTGTAAATGATCAATAGGGAACTCATGAAGAGTTTCAAACATGAATTGGATGCCAATTTGGAGGTTAAGGCAATCAATTGGGTGAAATTTAGGGACTTAGCCAATTTGGGGCTAAATTTGAGAATTTTGGATTTATGCCAAAATCAAATGGATTTGAGGCTTCACCAATGCCAATTGATGGTTGATTTTAATATATGGGAATTTCATAAAGAATTTTAAACATTAATTGAGGCCAATTGACTAGGCTATGTTTTCAATTTAGTGAGGTAAAGATTTTGCAACATTAATTGAGGCCAATTGACTAGGCTATGGGTTCAATTTGGTCAGATGAAGATTTTTCAACATTAATTGAGGCCAATTGACTAGGCTATGGGTTCAATTTGGTGAGATTTGATTTTTCAACATCAATTGAGGCCAATTTACTAGGCTATGGGTTCAATTTGGTGAGATTAGGTTCACAGGTCAAAATTGGGGTTTTGACCCAAATCAAATTGGGCTCAAATCATGGACCAATTGAGCTTTGATTTGGTTTAGTTTGGTCATATCAAAAGTTAATTTTAGTTTAGGATTGGAATTGGGGTTAATTAAGATCAAATTGATGGACATTTGAGTTGGATTTGGGGAAATTTGAGTCTTTAAAGGGAAATTTGGGGATTTTGACCCACTTGGGGTATTGTCTAGTAAGGGTAAAGAATATTATTGCTCCTATTTTGAGCCCAAGAGGGGTATTTTGGTAATTAGGGGGTGTTTTAGAGGTAAAAGGCCAAGATGGGTATTTTGGTAGAGTTGAGGTACCAATCATCACCAATAAGCCATGGACCAAAGGAAACCCCATTTTGGGTCCTCTACATAGTGATCTTAACCAAACCATAGCCCTAGGGCTAGTAGGTTTAGGGGACCATCTATATGAGTATCCCAAAAGATTAAGGGATCTAGGATAGAAATTTGAGTTCAGGGTTGTGAGTGATTGTGAGTGTAGTGGGTGCAGATTAGTGTAGTGAGTGCCTTAGCTCCAGACCAACACCCAAGGTCAACCCTAAGATCCAGCAGAGTGCAGATAAGTGTAGTGAGTGCCTTAGCTCCAGACCAACACCCAAGGTCAACCCTAAGGATAGTGTAGATGAGTGTAGTGAGTGCCTTAGCTCCAGACCAACACCCAAGGTCAACCCTAAGGTGCAGCAATCCTAAGGGTGACAAAAGGTCAAGGGATCTAGGCTAGAAATTTGAGTTCAGGGTTGTGAGTGAATGTGGGTGTATATAAGTGTAGTGAATGCCTTAGCTCCAGACCAACACCCAGGGTCAACCCTAAGGTCCAGCAATCCCAAGGGGCCCAGACCAACACCCAAGATCAACCCTAAGGTCCAACAATCCTAAGGGAGACTCATCTTGAGTGGCCCCCATTGACCCCACCTACTAAGTATTTAGAGGTTGAGAGCAATATGTGGAACTTCAAGCTGAGTGGAAAAGGGTTTGGAATTTCTACTGGTGAGGGTTCCATGTCAGTTTTCTAGGAATAGTCAACAGGAAAAGTCTTATGGCTAGACCCTAGGCTACTAAAGAGGAGAAGCTAAACATCAACCAAAAATGAGGTCAACAACAATGTTCTTGGAGGTCTATGGCTAAGTACTGTAGCAATACATCACAATTGATTTTAGATGTTTTTGATTGCAACTCATTGACTTTGTAATTGACTTTTCATTTGCAATATCAATTTTTCCATTGATAACTTTTTCTCCTTACTCTACAAATTATTAAAACCTGAGGGGGGG
>JXCR01136761.1:1521-24319 GCA_002079205.1 Phalaenopsis hybrid cultivar | reverse complement strand
GGGGGGGGGGGGGGTATAATAAGGTTTATAAGCTTGATTCCCTTGATTGTTGGAGTTTCTCGTGATCCTGACTTTCTATATAGATATAAGTACAACAAAATTTATGTGATTAATTTCCTTAATAGATATTCTTAATTTGCAACGTCTGCCAAAAACTGGATCTAAAGAAAAAGCTGAGTAAATTTTTCACTAGGAAACAAATAAGAATGTAGTTATAATATTTTAATATGGTATTCTACGCAAGTATAAATATTGTTATCAAGTGATATAAAACTTTTTTGATTAAGTATCGAATATCAAACCCACGAGAAGGATTAGTTTTAGATGACAAAATATTTAGCAATTTATATGCTTACTCAAACTGAAGATGCTAAATTAGGAATGAATGTTTAATTCTTTTTGTATTTTTTGTTTAATTTAAAAGTAAAGTAAGCAACTAACTAACTTAACTAAAATACTTGCAAGATGAAGACAATATAAGTAAAATATCTTTTTTCTTATCATGAATTAGTGATAAATATAGACATTTAGTTGTGGAAGTATACTAAATGTGTAATGTCAAATAGGAGCAATAATATTCTTTACCCTTACTAGAGATGCTATAAACAACATTGGTTAATCTATAGTTTGAATAGTCTTGAAGACTGGCTAGGTAGGAAATATGCTAGCTCTCACTCTTGAGTTCCCACTTCTCCGTCCACATAGGGGCTAACATCTCGTATCAAAACCTAAAACTATAAATAAAATTGGGGACTTTAGCCTGTAACTCTAAATTTCTCTAATTCTACACCCTTTAAAATATATTTCCCTTTTTATTTGCACTCAACCCTATGAACAACATTCTCATTCATGAAATCAATATGTGATCCCAGCCATTTGTTGACTGAGACAAAACCATCTCAGATCTTACATGTTCTCAAAATAGGTATTAATGTCTTAATTGGCCAAATTATAAAGTAAATGATGTGCAATGTCTTGAATCATCACAACTTCTTCCAACATTGAAGTCTAATACTTCACACAACTTTCTTTAAACATTTAATCAGTATCATTTTAAGGAAAAAGATAAAGATAACTACTCAAAATTAATGGAGAAAAATACAACTAAGCAAGATATTAAAAGTAGAAATCATGCACACAAACAAGACATCTAAATTAAAAGCCAATTGTAGTCACAAAGATAAATAAATCTCAAATTATCTTCTTTCTCTCACAATACAAACTAGTACTCAATATAAAATAAAATAAAATAAAGGCGACCAACGGCGACGGTGATGGGCTACAGTGGTGGTAATGTGAGCTTTTGGGGAGTGGTTGCTGGCCTCCTCTCCTGGATAATCTAAGTCTTTTCTTGAAAAAATCCAAGGAGTGAATGGTGTCTCTTTAAAAAGGTGTCTCCATTCAATGAATCTTCAAGAAGTTGTCTCCTCAAATGCCAATTGAAAGAATTTTTGTGTGCATGGGTTATTTCCCATGTTTTTTTCATGGGTTGCTTCAAGCACCTCTTTACAATTTCACTCCTATTAATATTTTTTTCAAATAACTAACTTTGGCACTTAAACGTGAGGTACCTGGTCCTTAGGCGTGGATCTGGAAGTTTAGGCGCCACAGTTCATTTTTCACATTTCTTCATTTTTGCTCCAAATTTGACCTCTTTTCACTCCTCTTAGCAGTTTCCATCCATTTGATTATAACTACAAAAAAAGCACAAAAATATCTTTCATTAAAGCACAATATGCCAAAAATAGGTATAAAAATGTGTATAAAAACACTATATATTTTAGATGTATCAAAATCCTCCAAACTTAAGATGTTACTTGTCTTCAAGTGACCTTTATTAAAAACCAACATAAGTAGATAATATATATGAGTTTATTTAGGAGTTACTGAAATTTAGATTTAGAAATATAGTAGTCCAATTTACAAAAAATATTAGTAAATGAGACTAATTAAAGTTTAGAAAATTTTAATGTTAAGAAATAAGAAAATATGAGTTCCTATCTAATTCAGAAATATTGTAAATTTTCTAAATATATAATTTAGTTCTTTTATTATCTCTACTTAAAAATTTTTATTAAGAATAATTTTACTTACCATATTATATTTTTAAGCTTAAGAGTTGCTGAAATCTTATACTTTAAAAAGATCAAATGTGGGACCAATTTTTGATTAGGCACTAATCCGCAAGCTTCTCCTCTCCTTTTTTTAAGACAAACATTACTATATCTCGATATGCCTTTAATGTTTTGGAATTCCACTTTTCCTTTTTTAAAGCAAAGTTCTGATATAATTCTTTTACTTATAAATATATTAATAGTTTTGAAAATTATTTTTAATAAATAAAATTTAAGTATCAAAAAATAAAATTCTAAATTTCTAAATTTTTCAAAAATATAATTTTTCTTACTAAACATAGTTACATTATATTTAGCTTTTTCTTCACTAAAAAATTTTAACTTTAAGTTTTTCTTCATTAGTATAAATTTTAACTAAATTCTCTTACTCATTTCAAAAATCAAAATTTTACTTCCCTAATATAACTTCATATACATAATCATTTTTCAAATCAAAATCAAATTTACTTGAAATACAATTGAGAATAAATAAAATTTTAAGTTTATTTAAAACTTTTCATACCCCCAAACTTAATTTTTTAAATAGAAATAAAACATTTTAGCATCATATATAAAAGTAGGAATGAAAACTAACTATAACATGCTTGCCGGAATTTTTATATCTTAAATATGCAAGTAAAATAAACTAAAAGTAGGAGTAAAAAAATTAAATTGATCAAATTTTAATTCTTAACATATATAAATTCATTAGACTTCTATGCAGTAGAGTATAACTGAAAAGTAAATAAACACACAAACAAACAAACACAATTACAATATAAAGAAAAATAACTGGTAGTAAATTAAACATGCAGTTTCAAGTAACGAGTTCGTTAAATTCTAAGCCTTTCTAAGATTTCAAAATTAAGTTCAACAAACACAAACTAAATACAACAAAAAAACACAATAAATACAATTACTACCACTCAAACATACTAACTACACACAAAAATGCAAATACATTATAGTAGTTGCACTAAACAAAACACAACAACTAAAACAAACAATCTCAACTGTAAACAAAAAAGTACAGAATACCTGTACCATCAGAAGTTAATAATAATATATAAACAGAAAATAACATAAAATTGAAAAAAAACTACAAATCCAACCAAGCATCATCTTCCTCATCACTATCATCACTACACCAAACAACAGTAGACTCATACGGTGGATATCTAGGGTACTAAGGAAATACTACATCTCAGTTACCTCTATTAAGATGCTCCATAGCTGTGTTGTACTCTTCTTCATAATCACTTCTTCTTCTCATATACCCATCCATATGCTCAGCAAAATGCTCTAAGTTTGCCACATTTTTATTGGTATAAATAACATTATTCAATATTCTTTCCATAAGCTGTGACTGAGTATCAGAACCAGAACTCAGACCTCGTGATGTAGAAGCATGTGAAGTAAAGGTAAAAGAACTACTGGAGAATCCACCCTTCCAACCAAAAAGAGAATGATGTAAATAAGTCTTCACATTTACACTAATAATGGACTTCAATGGTTGTAGGATCTCCTCCCAACTATCATATCTAACACCAGCCTGCTCATATAACAAAAAGATCAAGGATACAAATCCCAAACCTGCGGTAGTAGCAGCAATGACAGAACTGGTAATAACTCCATAAATCAATCCTCTAATATTAATTAGCTTAGATTGCTGAAAACAGTAGTTTAGGGTTGCTCTCTCTTGATTCGCTTCACTTAGATGATTTGTAGGAAGTAGACGAGCAAAAATAAAATAATGCCATGCCTTGACATTGACATCCAACTTTGAGGCAGAAAAATTCACTCTTCTTTCATTTGTAATCTTCCATAATCCTTTCCCATCAGTTAAAAATGATATTATCTCATCTAACTCCTCCTCAGTAAGACTATAGTTTGCATAAAAACACAAAGTACTAGGAGGCAGATGGTAAAACTGATTAATTACCTTAGGAAAAAATGGTACTCTCTTCCCCCACACTATGTCTCCTTCTTTATCAGCCTCCGAGAGGTTCGCATAGAACTCTCGCACAACAGAGATTTCAATGACAGCAGAAAAATAACACAACTGCTCCCACCGGCGGCTGAAAATCAACTCCTCCATGACTCCTGGACTTTTGAAAAATCACTCAACAATCAGTTTCCTTGTATGTAAAGCATCACTGTACTGATCCTGATCTCTCGAACTAACAAATTTACTCAAATGAAATGGAGCTTTTCCTTTGCTTCTTTTAATTCTTGGTGCCATTTTCTTAAAATTTGTGTAAAATTTAAAATAAATCCCACAATCAACTCCAAATCATAAAACACAACCGCTAAAAGCTTAAACTAATAATTCTATGCATTTTCCATCAAGTTTTCCAAAATTTTCACCATGAATAGTGATTTTCGGGTAGATTATGAATGTGCTCAAAATACATGGTGAAAATCACAAATTTTTGCATAGAAGTGAAGCTCTTACCTCAAAAAGAACAAATCTAACAAATTTGGCTTGAATCCATCAAGAAATCTTCAATATAGGTGATGCCCTTGCCTAGAAATCATAAAAAACCGAAGGTAAAAGATGAAGTTGGGGAAAAAAATGGAGATTTTCAGACCAAAAAATCAATTAAAACCATTCGCTAACCAGATTTTGTGAACCGACACTTAAGCAAGAATGGTTCCACGCTTAGGCGCCAGTCTATTTGTTTAGTCAACGCTTAAGCACGAGATTTGGTGCTTTGGCACTTGTGCACCATTTTTTATTTTTTCCATTTAAGTAAAATGCACTCTAGCCTAAGTTAACCAACCCTCTATGGTCTTAAAAACAATTTATATACTATTTTCTTCCCTCTTGCTTTCTTCTAACTCAAAATTTCACCAATATAAGCTACTTCAATTCACCATTAAATACACAAAATTTTTCACAAATACAACATTTACAAATGATTACAAACATTTTTAAATACATAAATTCTGAATCCAAATAGTCTTGGGAGAGAAAATTCCTAACACAGACTCTAAACAAAGTTAGCACATAAAAAAACTTTAAAACACACTTAACATTATTAAACAATATTAAGCACTCAAAACACTAAACAAAGAACTTAATCACAAACTTAATTCCATTCTCTAGTTGATGGAACAAATTCTGGTCTATCGTTAGTTTCTCCTTCAACATTTTGAATGTATATCTGAAAGAACCGCGATTGTTAAAAACTCTGGTTGAATCTACTTCGATCTAACATCAGAAAATCATTTAATCTAAGTTGGTCACCTAAAAGTAGAGTTTGAGCATGTGACCATCCACTTTGAATTTTTTATCAGTCTTAAAATCTTTAATATCTACAGCTCCATAGGGATAAACTTTCATCACAACAAATGAGCCCATCTACTTGGACTTAAGTTTTTCTGGAAATAATCTCAACCTTGCATTATAAAGCAAAACTTCTTGCCCTAGCTGAAAATTTTTTAGTCAGAATCCTTTGATCATGTCACATCTTCATCTTTTCTTTATAAATCTTAGCACTTTCATAAGATCCATTCCTTATTTCTTCAAGCTCATTTAATTGCAATAATCTTTTCTCACCAGTATTTTTCAAATTATAATTAAATTCTTTAATTACTCAATATGCTTTAGGCTTAAGTTCTAGTGGTAAGTGAGTTACTTTTCCAAATATTTGCCTGTATGGGGACATTCCTATAGGAGTTCTCTATGCAGTCATATAAGCCCACAAAGAATAGTCAAGTTTAGCTGACCAATCCATTTTAGTTGGACTTACAGATTTTTCCAATTTTTTTTTTAATTTCATATAAGCCCACAAAAAAAAGTCAAGTTTAGCTGACCAATCCATTTTAGTTAAATTTACATATTTTTCCAATATTTTTTTAATTTCACAATTGGATAATTCAGCCAAACCACTTGTTTGAGGATGATAAGCAGTAACAATTCTATGCTTTATATAATATTTTATTGAATAATTTCTCTATTATTGCATTTCTAAAATGACTTCCCCCATTAGTTATGATCACTCTTGGAATCCCAAATCTACAAAATAAATTTGTTCTTAAAAACTTTGCAATATTTTGAGCACCACATCGAGGTAAAGTAACAACTTCTATCCATTTGGATGAATAATCTACTGCTAACATTATATATAAATTTATGAAATATGGCATAAATAGTACAATGAAATCAAATCCTCAAATATCAAATATCTCAAATTCTAACACATAATTGAGGGACAGATCATTTCTTCTAAAATTATTACTTATTCGTTGACATCGATCACAAGTATTGATATAAGTTTTAACATCTCTAAGGAATGTAGGCCAATAAAATCTAGATTGTAAAATTTTGTATGTTGTTCCATCAACACCAAGATGTCCCCTAAAATTAGAATTATGATATTTTTTGGATAATTTCATAAGTTTCTTCTAAAGGCACACATCTTCGAATAATAAGATCCTTCCATTGTTTATATAAAAATGGGTCATCCCAAAAATAACTCTTAGCTTTAGGTAATAATTTTCACTTTGTAGGCATGTCATTCCATAGGGTATAATATCACTAACAATGAAGTTCACAATGTATGCATACAATGGAACATGCCACTCATTAATGTCGAACAATTTTTCATCTGGAAAGTGTTCACTTATTTCTTTTTCAAAATAGAGTGGTTTTTCTAATTCAAGTCTGGACAGATGATCAACAATTTGGTTCTTAGCTCCCTTCATATCTCTTATTTCAAAGTCAAATTCTTGCAAAAGAAGAACTCATCGTATCAAACTAGGCTTTGCATCCTTCTTTATAATTAAATACTTATTAGCAGAATGGTCTGTATGCACAATACATTTAGTTCCAATCAAGTATGATCCAAATTTATCAAGAGCATATACTATAGCTAATAACTCTTTCTTAATTGTAGTATAATTAATTTGAGATTCATTAAGAGTTCTACTATCGTAATAGATAACTTTGAAAATCTTATCATGTTTTGTCCTAAAATAGCTAATCACTAGAATCACACATTAATTCAAAATAATTTTCCCAATATGATGCAATAAAAATTGGTGCAGTGACTAATTTTTTTTAATAATTCAAAAGCTTTTAGGCACTCTTCATCAAAATTAAAAATTACATCTTTTTCAAGTAAATGGCATAGAGGCTTAACAATTTTTGAAATATCTTTAATATATCGCCTGTAGATCTAGCATGTCCTAAAAAACTCCTAATTTCCTTTACACTTGTTGGGTAAGGTAAATTAGCAATCACTTGAATTTTTGCATGGTCTACTTCCATACCATTTTCTGAAATTTGATGTCTCAAAACTATTCTTTCTACTATCATAAATTGACATTTTTTCCAATTAAGAACTAAATTTGTTGCTTTACAACACTTAAGAACTTTTGATAGATGTTGTAGACATAATTCAAATGAAGTCCAAACACTGAAAAATCATCCATAAGAACCTCAATTCCTTTTTCAATTAAATTAAAAAAAATAGCCATCACATCTTTGAAATGTAGCAGGTGCATTTCATAAACAAAAGGACATTCTTCTAAAAGCATATGTACCATAAGGACTGGTAAAAGTTGTTTTCTCTTGATTTTCAGGAGCTATTTGTATTTGGTGATAACCCGTATATCCATCGAAAAAATAAAAGTATTAATGCCCAACTAGTCTATCCAGTATCTAATCTACAAAGGTCAGTGGGAAATGATCTTTCCTTATGGCGAGATTTAGTTTTCTATAATCAATGCATATTTTCATCCTGTAAGTTATCCTGTTGGTATTAACTCATTATATTCATTAAAAGTCATAGTCACTCCTCCTTTCTTAGGAACGTAGTGAATTGGACTAACCTATGCACTCTGAAATAGGGTAGATAATTCCAGCATCTAACCACTTGAAAATTTCTTTCTTAACAATTTCTTTCATAATACCATATGAGAATCAACCCTAGGTTTGTAGTTCTCTTCCATATGAATCTATGCATACAAATTGAAGGACTGATTCCATTTAAATCAACAATTGTCCATCCAAATGCTTTCTTATAATTCTTTAAAATTTTCATCAAACTATCTTCTTCTTCAGTAGTTAATTTTGAGGAAATTATAATAGGTAACGTAGAGGAATCATCTAAAAAGCCATACTTCAAATGTTCAGGAAGCAACTTCAACTCAAGCTCAGGAGGTTTTTCAATCGATGGACAAAAATGTGTTTATTTTTCTGTTGTGTCCAAAACTTCAAAACTTTCTTGAACATAGCTTGAATCTTTCTTCTATAAATCTTCATGTTGATCTAATTCATCTTCTGGCTTGTGCTCCAACTCTTTCATCTCAGATTTATCTTCATAAATTGATTTTAAATGACATTCACTTAAATATCTTATAACATTCATTTTATAACATTTGTCATCTTTACCTTTTGCAGGGCACTTCATTGATTTGGAAATATTTAATGTAATTGTTTAATCATTGATGCACATAGTTAATTCTCCTTTTTGCACATCTATCATTGCTCTTTGAGTGGCTAAGAAAAGTCTCCTCAAAATGACATGTATCTCTTTATCTTCCTCTATATCTAGCACAATGAAATCAATAGGAAAGATAAATTGGTCCAATTTCACTAGGACATCTTCTATAACTCCTTTAGGATATGTATTGATCTGTCTACTAACTGCAAAGTTACAGTAGTAGGGGTTATTTATTCTAATCCCAATCTTTTAAATATTGATAATGGCATAAGGTTGATGCTTGCTCCTAAATCGCATAAAGCTTTCCCATAAAATCTATCTTCTATTGCACATAAAATTGTAAAGCTACCAGGATCTTTAAGCTTTTCATGAAGTTTCTTCTGAAATATAAGACTGCACTCCTCACTAAGTGCAACTGTCTCATTATCTTCAAACTTCCTTTTTTTGTTAAGAATATCCTTCATAAACTTCACATAGCTAGGCATTTTTTCTAAGGCTTCGGCAAATGGAATGTTAATTGTATGCTTCTTAAAAATTTCTAGAAATTTTGAAAATTGCTTATCCAACCTTTGTTGTTGAAGCCTCTGAAGAAATAGAGGTGGAGGTTTTTGCAAATCAACTCTAAGTGGAGAAATATCTCTTTCTAAACCTTTCAGATCATCCTCTTTTGGTTCTTCAATCTTGTCTCTCTGTACTTCAGTCTCTTTTTGAACTCTACCTTCCAATTCTCTTCCCATTTTAAGTTGAACAGCTTTTACTTCATCTTTAATTTGGTCTTTTGGATTTATTTTTATATTACTAGGAAGTTTTCAATGGGATCTATAACTTAATGAATTTGCTATTTGTCCAAGTTGATTCTTAATATTTATAATTTTAGCTCCTTGACTTTGTAACTGATTTCCCATTTGTAGACCACTTCTTCTATAGTTAAATTTATCTCCTTAAATTGTGAATTACTGTTAAAACATTGAGGATAAGTATTTCTATAATTACTATTCCCATATTGTTCCAGTTTCCCAATGACTTTACTTGATTGTGCCCCCATTGCTGATTGTTACCACCCGTAATATTATCCCAATTGAAGTTAGGATCGTTCTTCCAACCTGGGTTATAATAATTTGAAAATGGGTTATTTTGCTAGTTATTTATGGCATTCAAAGTTTCTAATCATGCTTGAGAATCAACTATTTGACCTGATGAATTATCTTCAATCATGGAAATTGGTTGAGAAAAATTCATTCCAAATTGATCTAACTTCCTTGAAATTGCAGCAACTTGATTTGCTAACATGGCAAGAGCATCAGTTTCATGAACGTTGGCTACTTTATTAAGATTTACCCTCTATGATGGCAATTAAAAATTATTGGTAGCCATCTCTTTTATTAAAGCATAAGCATCATTAAATGGTTTTGACATCAATGAACTACCAGCAGTGACATCAATAATAGATCTAAGAAATCCAACTAATCTATTGTAAAAATTTTGAATTATTAACTAATCTGGTATAAAATGGTATTGACACTTTCTTAAGAGTTATTTAAATCATTCCCATGTTTCATAAATAGATTCTCCTTCAAACTGACTAAACAATGTAATATCATTTCTAAGCTTTATAGTCTTTGATGGTGGAAAATATTTAGCAAGGTATTTTAGTGCTAAATTACTCCAAGTTTTGATAGATCCAGATGATAACAAATGTAACCGTATCTTAGTCTTATACCTCAGTGAAAAGGAAATAATCTAAGTCTTATAACATCATCTGATACACCATCATATTTAAATGCAGCACATAATTTTAAAAAATTGGCAAGACGTAAATTTGGATCTTCAATTGGTGCTTCCCCAAAATGATTATTTGATACCATTTAGATAATATCGGGTTTAAGCTTAAATGAATTAGCCACTACAGTGTGTTTTTGAATACTACAACGAAGTTCATCCACCATAGGGTTCGCATAATCTCTTAATGGTCTAAACTCTTCAAAATTTTGATTATTTTGATTTTCCATTTCAGGAAATTTTTCAGTAATTTTTAATTTTTTTAATTTTTCTAATAGTTCTTTCTAATTAAGAATCGTAAGACACTAGTCCTGCAGAACCTAAACTACGCATACATTACTATAAAACACAATAAAATAAAATAAAGCAAAAAATAAAAACACAAAAATGAAACTTTATATAAAAACAACAACACAATATTCCTAAAATAAATCTTAAATTTTAAATAAGACTTACTAAAAATATTTGCAAAATACTAATATCTATTTTCTTTCCTTCCTCAGAAACGATGCCAAAAAACTGATTCTGAAATTTTATATAGATAGAAGTAAAATGCGATGTAAGCAATTAATTTTCTTAATAGATATTCTTATTTTGCAACGGCTGCAAAAACTTGATCCAAAGTAAAGGCTAGGTAAATTTTTCACTATGAAACAAATCAGAATGCAGTTATAATAATTTCAAAATGGGATACTACGCAAGTATAGGAATTGTTATTAAGTAATATAGAACTTTTCTGATTAAGTCCCGAATATCAAACCCATTGGCAGGATTAGTTTTAAATGATAAAATACTTAATAATTTATATTCTTACTCAAACTTAAGATGCTAAATTACGAATGAAAGTTTGATTTTTTTCTAATTTTTATTTAATTTGAAAATAAAGTAAGCAACTAATTAACTTAACTAAAATACTTGCAAGATGAAAAAATTATAAGTAAAATATATATTTACTTATCATGAATCAGTGAAAAATATAGAAATTTAGTTATGGAAGTATACTAAATGTGTTATGCTAAAAATGAGCAATAATATTCTTTACCCTTACTAGGGATGCTTTAAACAAGATTGATTAATCTATATTTTGAATAGTCTTAAAGACCGGTTAGGCAGAAAATATACTAGCTCTCACTCTAGAGTTCCCTCTTCTCCCTCCGCCTACGGGCTAACATCTCATATCAAAACCTAAAGCTATAAATAACACTGGGGACTTTAGCCCGTCACTCTAAAGTCCTCTAATTCTACAAGCTTTAAAATATATTTCCTTATTTATTTGCACTCAACCCCATGAATTATATTCTCATTCATGAAATCAATATGTAATTCTAACCATTTGTTGACTGAGACAAAACCATCTCGGATCTTACATGTTCTCACAATAGGTATTAACATCTTTATTGGCTAGATAAAGAAGAAAATGAAGTGCAGAGTCTTGAATCATCACAACTTCTTCCACTACTAATGTCAAATCACACAACTTCCTTTAAACATTTAATCACTTATCATTTTAACGAAAAAGATAAAGAAAAACTCAGAATTCATGGAGAAAATACAACCACAGAAGAGTTTAAAAGTAGAAATCAAGCACACAAATAAGAAATCTAAATTAAAAACCAAGTGTAGTCAGAAAGATAAACACTTATCTCCAATTATCTCCACCAAATGTCTTGAAGTTCCTTTGAATTCTCTTCATTCTCTCACAATACAACTAATACTCAAAATAAAATAAAATAAAATAAAGGTGGCAAGTGGCGGTGGCGGTAATGTGGCGGTGGTTGTTGGACTCCTCTCCTGGAAATCTAATTCTTGTCTTATAAAAATCCAAGGGGTACCTTAGTGTCTCTTCAGAAAGATGTCTCCATTCAATTGATCTTCTAGAAGTTGACTCATCATAAGCAAATTGAATGAATTTTTGTGTCCATGGGTTATTTCCCGTGTTTTGATCAAAGGTTGCTTAAAACACCTTTTCAAAATTCCACTCCAATTAATATTTCTTCAAATAACTAACTTTGGCGCTTAAGCACGGGGTACCTAGCACTTATACACAAAGCCTCTGCACTTAGGCGCAGATCTGGGCTCTTAGGCGCCCTAGTTTATTTTGCACATATTTTCATTTTTGCTCTAAATTTTACTCTTTTTCACTCTTTTTAGCATTTTTCATCCATTTGATTGTACATATAAGAAAAACACAAAAATACCTTTCATTAAAGTGAAATATCTCAAAAATAAGTATAAAAAGTGTAAAAAAACACTATATATTTTAGGTGTATTCACAGTATTGTTTCCCCATTGTGGATTTACAACATTAGAATTATTGTTACTCCAACTAAAGTTTGGATGACTCTTCCAACCAGGATTATAATAATTAGCATAAGGATTATTAGAATGATTGTTTACTGCATTTAAAGTCACATAAGAAGATTGTGATTCTATTATTTGTCCCAATAAATTTTCCTCAAGCACTGGTGTTATCTGAGAATAATTCTTTCCATATTGATATATCTTCTTCAATATAGTAGCTATTTGGGCAGCTAACATAGATATTGCATCAGAATCATGAGTATTAGCTACTCTTTTTGGATTTATCCTTTCAGAGGACCATTGAAAATTGTTAGTAGTCATCTCTTCAATTAAAGAATATTTTTCATCGAATGGTTTTAACATTAATGATACACCAGCAGCAGTGCCAATTATTGATTTAAGAGATCCAATCAACCTATCATAAAAATTTTTAATTATTAACCGATTTGGCAATGCTTAGTGTTGACACTTTCTAAGGAGATCTTTGAATCTTTCCCAGGCTTCATAAATTGATTCCCCCTCAAAGTGACAAAATGATGTAAAATCATTTTTAAGTTTAGTAGTTTTGGAAGGTGAGAAATATTTAGATAAAAATTTTTGTGACAAATCTCTCTAAGTTCCGATAGATCCAAGTGCTCACAAATTTAACCACATCGTAGCTTTATTCCTTAGTGAAAAAAGAAAAGTGAAAGCCTGACATCATCATTCGAAACTCCATCATATTTAAATGTAGCACATGGTTCCAAAAATCTAAGTTGGTTTAAATTAGGATTTTCAGTTGGTGTTCCCCCAAATTGATTGTTTTGTACCATTTGGATAATAGCAAGTTTAAGCTCAAATGGGTTTTGTATGCTCAAGTGAATTTCATCTGTTGTAGGATTCACACAATCCCTTAAAGGTCTCTGATGATATCCATTTTCATTTCCAACATTACTTTAATTGCAAGCCATTTTACTAAAATAATTTTTTTTTGAATTTTCCTAATAGTTCTTTCTAACTCAGAATCATAAGGTACTAAATTTTCAGATCTTACACTACGCATAAACAAACAAAGTAAGTAATTAAAAATAAGCAGACACACTTAAATAAGAAAATGTTCAAAACTAAACTACAAACACTCTTTTTTTATATTTTAAAATAAAATAAAATACGAACTAATACTTTTCGTTATTTCCCCGACAACGACGCTGAAAACTACATGCAAGTAGATTTAGTGTGTAAATTTTGCAAATATTTTTCAATATTACAAAAATACACACGATAGATATACCAATAAATATGTAATATAATCCTAATAAAAAGACCTTTTATGAAAATAGTTTATCTTTAAAACTGTTTTTAAACTACTTAATCCCCTTTAAAATCAATGTAAGTATACGTATCGCTCAAGTAATAAAAGGCCCTAATGGAGTCCTAGATATCGATCCCACAGGAATATTGGAAAATCTTATAAGTAAGTTCTTAAAATTATTTTATAATTTAAAAAAAATACAAAAATAAAAGTGAAGTGTGAAGTTTGAATATTAACTACTAAGGTAAATGCTATATAAAATGCAGTTGAAAAACAAAGTTAATTAACTAAAAATTAACTATCAAAAGTAAAATTATGAAAACTAAACAAAGTTTTTTGTTGATGGAAGATTCAAATTTAAGAAAGAATCCTTTACAACGAGTATATGAAATGTGAAGAAATTAAAATCTTTTAAAAAAAATATATTTTAAAAATTGTTTTGTGCCAAATAAGAGCAATCCTGTTTATTACCCCTTCCGAGTGATATAAAGAATATTGACTAATCTAGAGTTTAGTCCCTAATAACGTGGTTAGGCTGGGAGGATACCGACTGCCACTCTAGAGCTCCCACTACTCCCTCACCTAGGGGCTAACAATCTCACATCAACTTCCAATCAACTGGACCAAATTGGGGATTTTAATCTGTTACCATAAAATCTCTAATTCTGCATCCAACAAAGTATATTTCCCTACTTATTTGTACTCAATTCCATGGATGACATAATCTCCCATGAAATCAAATGTGACTCTCCCTCTGTTGTAGAAATAGCCCTCTTCAAAACATATGTTTCTCAACATGTTCTAACATTTTAATTAGCCAGATTGAAAAGTAAATAAAGATCGAAGTTCAATTCATCACAAATTATTAACATATAAAACCATATAAAATAAAATCAATTCTTCACAAAACCATATCTCAAAGTAGGGAGAAGGATGAAGAAGACTACTTAAAATTCATGAGAAGGCTATGACTAAACAAGAATTTCATTTATATAAATAAGTCTACAAAATAAAAGAAATAGAAGACACAACTTATCTCACAATCCTTCCAAGGAGAATCCCTAGAAGTTCTCTCTAAGTCTTTCTCTCTTCACAAGCAAACTCAATTCTCTCTTAGAAGTGTAATGAAGGAGAAATCTCTCACCTTTCCTTTCCTCTTACAGCCCTTGAAGAAAATCTCCTATCCTTGCCTTTCACGCCACCACCTTCTTGCCTTTTTGTTCGCCTTCCAACTCTCTCTCAACTCTTTGAAGTTTTCTTTTTGTATTAGGTGCTACCTCATTTCAAAAGGAATTCAAAATTACCTCCAAAATTCCCTTCAAAAGTTAACTCTTTTGAATTCAAAAGATGTGTTATTTGATCAAAGATACATATCCATTCCTAGAAGAACCTTCCAAAGTGTATAGATGCATTGAATCACTCCAAGACGTTTGTAGAACAAGTGTTCCTTAAAAAATTTGAGAAAAATTTATCTCAAACCTCCTTAATATGCAAAAAATCATCTCTGGTGCATCATGCGCTAGCTCTCTAGATTTTGGCGGATCATGCGCCAGAATCCCTAAATTGGCTTTTTTGGCTCCAAATTTTGTCCTTTTTGTCATTTTTGCTCCAAATGCCTAAAAAGGATATACCTGCAACAAAAATTTGTAAATAGCCTTCTTTATTGTGCAATATCACAAAAAATAAGCATAAAATATGTGCTTAAAAATCATATTATTTTGGTGTATCATACACACTAATAATATGCAAAGTAAATCTACAACGTAATTCTTTTCATGTCTTCAGGAAGAGTGCAAAACATAACATGATTAGCATGAAAACATATTTAAATTTGTCAATTTAGTTAGTTTAATAGTTTTTTGAACAACCCGATCAAGATGTCTATGGCTCTGTCATCTCAGGACCGTAAGGTATTCAAATATACTTAGTCTGAAATGTTTTTAAACTAGGACCGAAAGATTCTTGTCAGCAACCACAAATTGTGTCATCTAAGAAATCTTCGTAGATCTGAACATAGATGTTTGATTTATTAGTCAATTGAATTTTTTTCATTTTTGTTGTTTATTTTTATTTTGGATGACACGATCAAGATCCCTTGATTATGTTGTCCATGGTCCTTATGGTTGTTGTTTGATTAGCCAAAAATGGATGAAAGATATTTTGTTAGCAACTGTGGTTTACCTCCTCCAATATATCTTCTCAAACCTAGTTGTATTTTTAGATTCGAGGTTAAGTTTTAATGCTTTTAATGTGAATTTTATGTCATTTATGTTTATGTCGATGGGTTGATGAGTTGGATTTCTATGATGTCATTTATTTTAGGACCAATGTTGGTTAGGCCTAAAGAAGTTTGATTAATATCTAGTAGATTAGACCTACAATTTTTGTTTAATGTTGGTAAAACCTTAAGATTGATGTTAGTTAGATTCAATTTGGAAAGAACAAAAGGTATGACGATGATTTAGTATCAATGTAGGTAGAACCTAAAATTTAAGATGATTTAGATCCAATTTAAGTAGGACCTCAATTTTGATGTCATTTAGGTTCAACTTTGATAAAACCTAAGTTTACAATGGTTTAAATCCAATGTTGGTAGCATTTAAGATGATTTAGGTTCAATGTAAGTAAAACCTAAAGTTTAATATGGTCTGAGACGAATTTAGGTAGGATCGAAGGTGCAAAGATGATTTAGGTTCAATGTAGGTAGAAACTAAGGTTTAGGATGATTTAAGTCCAATATAAGTAGGACTTAAGGTATGAGGATGATTTAGGTTCAACGTAGGCATAACCTAAAGTTTAACATCGTTTTAAGTCCAAAGTAGGTAGGTCTTATGATTTAATATTATTTAGATTCAATTTCAATTCAACCTAAGGAGTGAAATGGTTTTAGGTCCAATTTAAGTAACACTTAAGATATGAAATGGTTTAAGTTCAATGTAAGTAGAATTTATGGTTTATGATGATTTAGACGCAATTCAAGTATGATCCAAAGTTTGATGTTTTTAAGGTTTAATTCAGATAGAACCTAATTTTAAGATGGTTTAAGTCCAATGTAGGTAGGACTTAAGATGACTTTAGTTCAATAGAAGTAGAACCTAATGTTTAAGATAGTTTAGGGTCAATATGGATTGAACTTAAGATTTAAATTAGTTCTAAGTCCAATGTAGATATGACTTAAGGTTGATTTAGGTCTAATATAAGTGGGACCTAAAGTTGGTTTAGGTTCAATATGTATTTAACATAAGGTTTGAAATTGTTCTAAGTCTAATGTAGGTAGGACTTGTGATTGATTTAGGTTCAATATGGATTGATCCTAAGGTTTGAAATGGTTATAAGTCCAATATAGATAGGACTTATTGTTGATTTAGTTAAGTCTAATGTAGGTTAGACTTAGGCTCAATATGGATTGAACCTAAAGTTTTTTTTATTTTTGACTTAGGCTCAATTTGGATTGAACCTAAAAATTTGATTTGACTTAGGTTCAAGTTAGGCTGAACCTAAAGGTCTAGGTTGTCTTAGATTTAATGTGGGTTGAACCAAAAAGTTTAATTTGGACTCAAATTCTTAGGTTCAATATGAGTTAAACCAAAGGATTAAGTAGGGGTAGGATTGACTTTGAACCTAAAAGCTTAGGTTTAACTTAGATTCAATGTAAGTTGAATCTAAAGGTTTAGGTTTTTCTTAGTTTCAATATTTAAACCTAAGGATTAATCAGGTTTAGGTTCAATGTGAGTTGAACCTAAGGGTTTGGCTTTTCTTAAGGTTTGGTTTGATTTAGGTTCAATATGAGTTCAACCTAAGGGTTTGAGTTAGTTTAAATCCAATGTAGGCAGGACTTAAAGTTTAGATTATATGTAAGTTGTGTCTAAAGAAGTTTGGCTAAGTCTAATATAAATTAGATTTAGAATTTAGTTAAGTCTAATGTAAATAAGACTTAAGATTTACTTAGGTTCAATTTGGGTTAACCCTAAGATTCAGGTTGGTTTAGGTTCAATTTGGGTTAAACCTAAGAGTTTAGGTTGTCTAGTATGGGTAAGGTTTAATTAGATTAACTAGGTCTAGTAAATGCTAGACCTAATTTAAGTTTAGGGTTAATTAAACCTAATGTAGTTAAGGTTTAACTAAACTAATTAGGTCTAAATTTGGTTTAGACCTAATTAGTTTTAAGGTTAATTAAGCATAATGAAAGTAAGGCTTAATTTAATTAATTAGGCCTAAATTTCGGTTAGACCTAATTAGAATTTAATTGGTCTTAAACCTATTATTGTTAAAGTTTAAGAGGTTAATTAGGTATAATTGAGGTTTTGACCTAATTAGGGTTTATTGGTGTTAAGCCTAATGTAATTAAGGATTAAAAAAGATGAATTAGTTCTAATTGGGGTTTAGACCGAATTAGGGTTTTTTTATTTTAAGCGTAATATGTTTGAGGCTTAAAAGGGGCAATTAGTTCTAATTGGGATTTTGACCTAATTAGTGTTTATTTATGTTAAGCCTAATGTGATTAAGGCTTAAAAGGGGTTAATTAAGTCTATTAAGGTTTAGACCTAATTAGGGAATATTTATGTTAGGTCTAATATGATTAAGGCTTAAAATGGGTTAATTAAGTCTAATTGGGGTTTAAACCTAATTAGGGCTTAATTTTACTTAAGCTTAATGTTAACGTGTAAAAGGGGTTAATTATGTCTAATTGGGGGTTTGACTAAATTAGGGTTTAAGTTTACCCAAGCCTAATGCAATTAAGGCTTAAGGTGGTTAATTAGGTTGGATTAGCGTTTATACCTAATTAGGGTTTATTTATGTTAAGCCTAATGTGATTAAGGCTTTAAAAGGGGTTAATTAGGTCTAATTGGTATTTATACCTAATTAGGATTTATTTATGTTAAGCTCAATGATCGCGACTTTATATATGCTTAATAATATAAGTATTTAATATTACTGCTAAAAGATATACTTCCTCAGCAACTGTACCAAATTCTTAGTAAGAGTTATAGATTCGATAAATATGGACGAATTAAATATTAAATAATTGTAAAGTCACACTAACACAAGTATAGGTATCGCTCAAGTAATATAAGGCTCTAATGGAGTCCTAGATATCGATCACATAGGGAGTAAGTTTAGAACTACGAACAAAGATTTTAGAAAAGTAATACTTTATTCACAACAATGAAGTTTAGTTGCTTATCTGTCACTAATAGGCAATTGAAATAATTACGTAATTTTAATAACTATTAAATAACTATTAATACTAATGAAGGTTTAAATGTGATATTGAATATATAAGAAAGCATCTTTCTCCTTGTCAAGAAATTATAGTGAATGGATAGAGTGAATCAGTTTAAATTATATTGTGTCAAATAAGAGCATACCTATTATTTACCCTTTGGTCAAGGCATAAAGAACGCTGACTAAACCTACACTTGTTTACTGAATCTACGGCTAGGTTCGGAGGATACCGACTCTCACGTCAGAGCTCCTACGTTCCTCTCACCTGAGGGCTTACATCTACACTTAAACACCCAAAAGACAGGACCGAATTGGATATTTTAGTCCGTCACTCCAAAATCTCCAATTCTACGACACATTAATTTTATTTCCCTATTTATTTGCACCCAACTTCCAAGGGCTTTGACCTCCCTGAATCTTGACACCCAAACGATAGGACCGAATTGGGGATTTTAGTCTATCACTCTAAAATCTCCAATTTTACACCCGATAAAAACGATAGGACCGAATTGGGGATTTTAGTCTGTCACTCTAAAATCTCCAATTCTTTGCCCAATAAATTTCCCTATTTATTTGCACCCAACTTCCAAGGGCTTTGACCTCCCTGAATCTTGGATATAACCTTCACTTTAGTTTCTTATTTGCACCCAACTTCCAAGGGCTTTGACCTCCCTGAATCTTGGATGTAATGTTCACTTTAGTTTTAAAACTCAACATATTTTAACAAATTAATTGGCNATCTCCAATTCTGCGCCCGATAATATTATTTCCCTATTTATTTGCACCAAACTTCCAAGGGCTTTGACCTCCTTGAATCGTGTATGTAATCTTCACTTTAGTTGTAAAACTCAACATATTTTAACAAATCAAATTGGCCAAATTGATCTTCACTTTAGTTGTAAAACTCAACATATTTTAACAAATCAATTGGTCAGATTGAAAGAATTAAGATCAAAGTGAAAAGATCATCACAATTTCTTAAACATTTTCATGGCTTCACCAATTATACCAATTCAAATCACCATTTCACAAATCTCAAGACAAGGAGAAAGACAGAGAAAACTACTCGTCACCAATTAAAATCACCATTTCACAAATCTCGTCTCATGGGGAAAATACAACTGAAAGTAAATTAAGATTGAGGTTAAAAGATCATCACAATTTCTTAAACATTTTCATGGCTTCACCAATTCAAATCACCATTTTACATCTCACAATTTGTTAAACATTTTCATGGCTTCACCAATTCAAATCACCATTTCACAAATCTTGAGACAATTCATCACAATTTCTTAAACATTTTCATGGCTTCAACAATTCAAATCACCATTTCATAAATCTTGCATTTTTTGTGGCTCAACCAATTCAAATCACCATTTCACAAATCTCAAGACAAGGAGAAAGACAAGAAAACTACTCAGATCTCATGGGGAAAACACAACAAAACTCGGAATTCATATATAAAATCAATGTCATACAAACTACAACAAGAAAACTACTCAGATCTCATGGGGAAAACACAACAAAACTCGGAATTCATATATAAAATCAAATTCTACTCAGATCTCATGGGGAAAACACAACAAAACTCGAAATTCATATATAAAATCAAAGTCAAACAAACTACAAACTCAGATCTCATGGGGAAAACACAACAAAACTCGGAATTCATATATAAAATCAAAGTCGTACAAACTACAACAAGTAAATAACTTATCTCTAAACCAATTCAAATCACCATTTCACAAATCTCAAGACAAGGAGAAAGACAGAGAAAACTACTCGTCACCAATTAAAATCACCATTTCACAAATCTCGAAACATTTTCATGGCTTCACCAATTCAAATCACCATTTCACAAATCTCGGGACAAGGAGAAAGACAGAGAAAACTACTCAGAATCATGGGGAAAACACAACAAAACTCGAAATTCATATATAAAATCAAAGTCATACAAACTACATCAAGTAAATAACTTATCTCTCATGGGGAAAACACAACAAAACTCAGAATTCATATATAAAATCAAAGTCATACAAACTACAAAGGGGAAAACACAACAAAACTCGGAATTCATATATAAAATCAAAGTCATACAAACTACAACAAGTCACTATTTCACAAATCTCAAGACAAGGAGAAAGACAGAGAAAACTACTCAGATCTCATGGGAAGATCGAAGTGAAAAGATCATCACAATTTCTTAAACATTTTCATGGCTTCACCAATTTAAAAACATTTCACAAATCTCGAGACAAGGAGAAAGACAGAGAAAACTACTCAGAACTCATGGGAAAAATACAACAAAACTCGTCTCAAGACAAGGAGAAAGACAGAGAAAACTACTTAGATCTCATGATTGAAAGTAAATTAAGATCGAAGTGAAAAAATCATCATAATTTCTTTTGAAATTAAATTAAGATCAAAGAGAAAAGATCATCACAATTTCTTAAACATTTTCATGACTTCATAAGTAAATTAAGATCAAAGTGAAAAGATCATCACAACTTCTTTAACATTTTCATGGCTCAAATTTCAAATCACCATTTCACAAATCTCGAGACAAGGAGAAAGACAGAGAAAACTACTCAGAATTCATGGGGAAATCACCATTTCACAAATCTCAAGACAAGGAGAAAGACAGAGAAAACTACTCAGATCTCATAATCACCATTTCACAAATCTCAAGACAAGGAGAAAGACAATCACCATTTCACAAATCTTGAGACAAGGAGAAAGACGGAGAAAACTACTCAGATCTCATGGAATCACCATTTCACAGTCTCATGGGGAAAATACAACTGAAAGTAAATTAAGATTGAGGTTAAAAGATCATCACAATTTCTTAAACATTTTCATGGCTTCACCAATTCAAATCACCATTTTACATCTCACAATTTGTTAAACATTTTCATGGCTTCACCAATTCAAATCACCATTTCACAAATCTTGAGACAATTCATCACAATTTCTTAAACATTTTCATGGCTTCAACAATTCAAATCACCATTTCATAAATCTTGCATTTTTTGTGGCTCAACCAATTCAAATCACCATTTCACAAATCTCAAGACAAGGAGAAAGACAAGAAAATTACTCAGATCTCATGGGCAACAAAACTCAGAATTCATATATAAAATCAAAGTCATACAAACTACAACAAGTAAATAACTTCTCTCCAATTTCTCCCCAAGAACACTCCTCGAAGTTCCACTGAATCTCTTCCTTTCTTTACAACACACAAAATTCTTCTTTAAACGAGCAAGGAGGAAGAAATCTCTCACTTTCCCTCCACTCTTACAATTTCTCGAAGAATTCCTCATAATATTGCTCCTCGAAGTTCCTCTGAATCTCTTTCTTTCTTTACAGCACACAGAATTCTTCTTCGAAGTGGAAGGAGAAATCTCTCACTTTCCCTCCACTCTTACAATCTCTCGAAGAATTCCTCACAATTATTACACATCTCTCACTTTCCCTCCACTCTTACAATCTCTCGAAGAATTCCTCACAATTGTTACACTCTATTGGAAATTCTATACACTAATGGAACCTCTCTAACATCCAAGGCCTCTAGACTCTCTCAATTTTTGGCTAAAATGTTCTTTTAAAGTTGTGGATGAGCTTTCCCAAGAGTT
>JXCR01136756.1:229709-244670 GCA_002079205.1 Phalaenopsis hybrid cultivar | reverse complement strand
TGTCAAATATGAATATAAGCAAGGAGAAAATAACACATAAGTACCTTCTTCCACATGTGTCTGTGAAAAAAATCAGCAGGTGTAAGTAGGAAAAACATATATGAAGTAGCAAGCACATCAAAGCTTAACAGAATTAACGTAATATTACACCAATAAAAGTTTTAAAAATTACAACAGATATATATATAAAAAAACTAGTCGACAACAAAAAAAATAAGCAAATGAAGGGAGTACAATAAAAACAACAAAAAATAAAAATATAGTATGGTACAACCACATAACAAAAAATAAAAGTGCAACCAGAAGGTGGATACACTGGAAACTCCAATGAGTTATGCCCGCCGATCCACTAATTCTTTCTATACATTTCCATTTGAGCAGCCTGAAATTTAGCTACGTGATCATATTGGCATTTGTTCTGCCAATCTATATGTGCTAAATGATTAGTAATGTCATAAAATTTTTATCTGAAAAAAGTGACATTATCCTCTATCATCTTCAATCTCTCTGACAAGGAAGTTATGCTAGTGGATTGACAAGGTTGAGAATAAGTGGTGGAAGGCTGAGAATAACTCGCACTGCACCCCAAAATAGCATACTTGCTATAAATGTTCACATTTGCCTTAGCAATGGGCTTCAACGGATGAAGCAACTCCCATCCCTCAAAGTGAACACGTGACTGCTGACAAAGGGCAAAAATAGTAAAAGGATGTTCTAGCCCTAAAGTGGAACTTCCCTTTACAACATTAATAATTGAGTGATAAATTTGGGCTCACATATCTATGGATTTTATTGTTTGAATACAATAATTAAGAACAACTTTCTCTCTCATAATCTCACTCAAATTGGTGGAAGGCAGAAGCTTAGTTGAAATGAAGTAATACCAAGATTTGGAAGGTGCATTTAATTTAGAGGGGGAAAATTTCACCTTATGATCATTCCTCACCTTCCAAACCCCTCTCTATTGGTTAGGAATCTGGTGACTTCATCTAAGTCAAAATCAGTAGGTACAAAGCTAGTGTAGTAACTCCCAGGGACATCTCCCAATGAAAAGAACACATTAATGAGTGAAGAGGAGATATCCACCTACTTCTCCCTCACAAATACTGAATCATTAGAGGCCTCAAGGAAATTAGCATAGAACTTTCAAGCTACAGAATTCACTACTACAGCCATAGTGTAGTAAAAATTTTCTCAGTTCAGCCTAACACTATCATACTTTCCACCTAACCCTTGAGACTAATGAATCCCATCTTCGCAATCAACTTCTTAGACACTAAGAAGTCATTTTAGCACTTCTGAGCTCTAGATCTTTTCATGGTGCGAAATCAATTTGGATCTTCCACTTTTCATTTTGGGTGCCATAGATAAACAGGAAAAATGAAAATGAAAAGGAATGAAGCTAAAAAATAATGTGGATGCATTGAATATGCTAGTATTGGCTTCATCAAATTCTCCCCAAAAAATCCCCAAATTTGACCTTCTCCACCAAAAATCCTTAAATTCTCGGACAAACACGGGAAACACAAACTTAGGAAGCAGATTTTACCTTATGGAAGTGAATTCCATTGTCCAAAGCTTCAAGTATCAAGCAAAAATTGATGGTTAAGGGAAGCCTTAAGTATCAACTCTTAATCGCTGAAGGCAGGTAGGGGAGGAGATCTTACGAAAATGACCTAAATTGAGCCAATTTAGGCATTTTGTTAAGCAGCTGGGGGTGACGCCAGTCACCAGTTTTTATTTGCACCTAAATGCTAGAATTTTTGTCTCGGTCAAATGTGCAATAATTGATCATCTCCATGTCCTTAAACATGCATATTAAACACATAATCATCATTCTATGATAAAAATAAATGTGGAAAACTCATCCTCCTTCTCATCACATCTCCCTTTTCCATCTCCTCATCTCCAACAGAATCTCCTTCAATTGATTGTCAGATGATTTAGACGTCACTGCAAAAATATTTAGGTCTAGATAACACCTTTACTATTAGCTTAAGTGTTTCCCACCCTAAGTAATACTGTACAATAAAATATACACCACTGTTAGTTCAATGAAAAAACCAAAGTGACGGAAGAACAGGATCAAAAGTAAGAAGTAAGGAATTGAGATGGACCTTTCCTGTGCCTAAACTCAACATATATCCCATAAATCCTTATGTTAGATTAAGAACTAGGGTGTAGAGGACTAAGTTGATTCTATTACCATCAAAATACATACTAAAGTCCAGTCACAATGAAAAGACTAAGGATTTGCCTCCCTCAATTCACAAACTCCTAATTAAATCAAAGCACACAAAAATTATACACAAACACACAAATTCAAACAACCCACAACACAACAAGCAACGATTAAAAGCAAACACAATTATAAACTTGCGTTGCCTCCCAATAAAAGCTTAGTTTAATATCCTTAGCTCGACATATCTAGATATTTACTAAAATTGACCCAACATTAAAATCTCATTAACTACAGGCCTCTAACCACCCAAGTAGGGTTTAAGTCTCTCTGTTCATTCACTTTAAATACCTTACCACTCTTAGGATCTTTAATATTAAATGTGAAAAAAAGATAAATGTTTACTATAGTAAATGTTTCTGACCACATGGAATTAAGCTTTCTAGAAAATAGTTTTAATCGTGTATTAAATTGTAAAACCTCTTGTCCAGGCTCAAAATCTATCCTAACAATTTTTTGATCGTGCCACTTTGTCATTTTCTCTTTTTAAATTCTCAAATTTTTATAAAATTTTTTTTTAATTTCATTAAGTTTATTTAATTGCAGTAATCTTTTATCACCAACTTTCTTCATATGATAATTGAAATCCTAACAACTTAGTAAGATTTATGTTCAAATTAAACTTGTAAGTGACAAGCTTTGCGAAATATGAGCCTATATGGAGACATTGCTATTGATGTTTTAAAACTGTCCTATAAACCTATAATGCATCATCTAATTTCAAAGACCAATCCTTCCTATTAGGATTGACATTTGTTTATTAAAATTTTTTGTTTTCTTTGTTACATACTTCTACTAAGCCACATGTTTGGGATGATATGTTGTTCCAATGTTATATTTAATTCCATACATAGTAACTAATGTCTCAATTTTTATATTCTTAAATTGGCTCCTTCTATCACTAATGGTCACTCTAGTCTACTAAAAATATTCTTTTTTAAGAATTTTGTCACACTTTGAGCATCATAATTTGGAAGAGCCACCGCCTCAATCCATTTTGAGACATAGTGCATAGCAATCAAAATATATAAATTTCCTAACAATGATATAAAGGGGCCCATAAAATCTAAACCCTAAACATCAAAATTCTCAATCTCCAAAGTAATATTTAGGGGCATTTCATCACGCTTAGAAAAATTTCCTACTCTCTGGCATCTATCACGAGCTTTTATATATATATTCTCATCTCTAAATAAAGTAAGCCAATAAAATCCTGATTGTATAATCTTAAAAGTAGATATATCAACTTCAAAATGTCCCCCAAACTCATATTCATGAAATTTCTTAGTAATTTGAAAGGTTTCTTCCATACGTACACATCTCCTAATCACATGATCCTTACATTTTCTATAAAGGTATTAGTTGTCCCAAAAGTGATATCTGGTGTCGCGGATGAATTTCATCCTTTGATGGTATGTTAGGCCATAGGGCATAATATCATCGATGATGAAATTCACTTTATCAGCATACCATAAAATATGTCATTCAATAATAACAAACAGTTGCTCATTAGAAAAATTCTCATTAATCTTATTTTCCTAATCACATGAATTTCTCTGATCTTCTCCTGATAAATGGTTTGTTATTTAATTATCATTCCCCTTCCTATCTACTACTTTGATATGAAATTGTTACATTAAAAGAACTCATCTAACCAATCTCACTTTGGCATCCATTTTTAACACGGGATATCTAATAACAGAATTTCAGTCACCATTTTTGAAAAGAACATTTTTAATTTAATATATATAATTTTGGAAAATAATATTTTAATTTTTGAAAATATGAGACTAAATTGATCCCATATATGTCATAGTTTAAATAAACGAGCACAACACTGCAAGCGATGCATATATCCCGAGAAGTAGACACATTACTTGCTTATGAGACTCGATTAAATAAACTAAGGAATTTATGACATCCATTTTAGTCTACGAAACCTTTATGTTGATTGAAAAATTTTCTCTATATAATATAAAAGATTAGACAGAGTTTATATTAAGCTGAGTTCTAAAGTTTCTTATAAAGACAAGACCTTACAGTTAATTACATTTTAAATGATCGAGGTCAATCAAGAAAACTCTCGATTTAGATTAGAAAATATTGTCTTTAAGAAGATTAAATGCTTCATAATAGATATTAACAAATATTTAAGCTATAATGAATACTTCTTTTCCAAATAAATATTGGCATTTCAAAGCAATCCTTAGTTCATAGAGATAATTTTCTTTTTGTTATTTTATTATAAGCTTCTTCAGATAATGTGATATGTCTTTCTTATTTGATATTATTATCATTAATTATATCAGATTCATGGTTTTCTGACATTAATCAGAATACATGTATTCATCTATTTCGTGGTCAGAATAAATAATGTCTATAAGATTTTCTTCATTATCGGATGATTTGTATAGTTCTTCGTCACTGTCTATTTCTGATAGATCAAAAATAGGTTGGAGATTGGATTGATTTATTATTGAAATAGATTTTACATTACTTAATTTAGTTTTCTGAGGGCAATTATTTGCTAAATGACCTTCTTGTTCACATATCCATCATTTATTATTTCTAATTTGTTTGTTTTTTGTATTATTTTCTTTTCTTCTAAAGGTTCTTTTATTAGGATTATAATATTTTTTATTTGTTTTTCTGAAGAGTTTTTTCTTTTACTTTTTTTCAGAACACTCACATGTATTATGTAATGGACATCCCCATTGTTGAGGAATTAATTCGGATTTTTCACAACATAGAGATTGTTTATATTGTTTATTTTTCTTGTGTAAATCAACTTGTTGACAAGCTTCGACTAATTTTTCTAAAGCAAAATGTATTCGACTTCCTATATGTGTATCATTAGGATACGTTTGATTAAATTCTTGACTCCATAAAATATTATATGGTTTTGGTAGCTTGTAGAAATACATATCTAAATATGCTTCTTTTTCTTCATATAATATATCATAGAAAATTTTTTGATAGTCACAACTATAATCATTTAAGTAGCATATATTACATATATTTAAACATGTTAATTTGTGTTTGGCTTCTTGAGATGCAATTTTTCTCCTTTGTTCGTCTGAGAATGTTAATATTTTATATCCTAAGAGTTCTCCTTTTAAATATTTTGCATATTCATTAGGCCAACTTCCAGGATTATTTGGGACACCGTTTGTCTTATAATATTTTTTTGTTCAGAAGATAATCCTGAAAACCATTTTTTACTTATTCTTGTTAATGTGTTTTCTATATAATTATATACATCTTGTCCTTTTAGGTTATAATTATATATTGCTAAATTGTTTTCAATTACCCATTTGTCTATTACTTTGTTTGTATTCTTATAGCAATCAATATTTAAATAAACTCCATGACCACTAATATGTTCTGGTATATTATCAAGTAGTTTTTGTTTATCATTTTTGGATTTGTTAGTAGTTCTCAGACTTGATATTCCTTTAATATTAATTCTGGGTGGTAATTGGTTAAAATGGGATATAGTATTTGTGTTACTTAGGTTAGAACTAGTGTTGGCTTCATTTGAGATTGAAGTATCTACAGAGAGATAATTTATTGGATTATTCATAAATTGATAATCTGTCAAGGTATTAATGAAGTCCTTAATTTCGTTTTCAGAAGTAGGTTCTTCAACATTGATGCCTTCGTTTAATCAAATATAACCTTGAATGTTTCTTTGTATATTTGTCCAACAAAGAATTTTCAGGATTGTAATAAATTTTTTCTAAATTACACCATTCAGCTAGTATGTCAGTTGTTGCTATATTGCTATTTAAAATTTGTTGATTTTGTATTATTATTATTCCTAACTTGTGTATATTAGAAGTGCTTTCAATATGAGGTAGTTTTTTATATCTATTTTGAATTAAATTTTTAAATAATTTAATTTTTTCTAATTGATTTTGATTTAATTCATAAATTGATGAGTTGTTCATTAGTTATGATTTCAAAATATAATCTTAATTCTAATTATTGTTTTAAAATCATATAGCTTATTACAATCCATTCGTTGCAATTTCCTAGAGGAGATTTTATATGAAACATTCGTTTTTTTTAAAGACTTCTTGTTGATTATTTTTAATATTTATCTGTAATAACTCACAAATACGATTAAGTTTGTTTTAAGATATAATTTATTTATCATTATTCAACATCTAACTTATTTCCTATGTCATCTATAAAATCGTCAAATTGTGGTTTTCTTCTTAAATCCGTTACTTCTCTAATCTGAGTTTCATATAAAGAAAAATCTGAGTCACAAGAATAATTTTTTGTACATAAACATATTTTATGTTTGCGGAAATTATATGTAATACCTTGTTTTTTACGAAGTGCTTCATATTTTTTATATTCATGATTTATTTCTTCAAAAACTTCTCGATAATTTGAAGAGGTCCCAGTTAGAGCATCAGACTCTGATACCATTTTATTTTGAGAATTTCCGTCACTCGTTTGACTATTATAATCATTATTATTTACTTTTATTTTTTCTAAACTTTCTTGTATATTTCTTAATTTTGTTTCTATATTTATCAAATCTTTCTTTTTAGAATTCATTTTTTAATAAGATCTTCTTCCTTAATCTGTTTGTAAATTATCTTAAACAGGAGGGTCCATTACGCTTCCTTCTTAATTATGATAAAAATATTATATTAAGTTATTTATTCCTATTCTAGCATTTGATCCACACACTTCCGGTTCATATCATGTTCTTCTTCATGGGTTTCTGTAGAAGATAAAAGCTCGGCAAGATCATATAAATTCTATTCAGACCACAAATCTACATGCTTAGTTCAAAGATGCAGAACACAACTTTAGTTTCATTTTCTACACTAAACGTAACCAGAATAGAAATATACAACAAATATAATATTATTACCATTCATAAGAAAAGAAAAATAAAAGGTCATACATGCTTAAGAAAAACTTAGAGACATCTTGAGGAAGAAGTCTGTAATTTAGCGCAGTAGCTAGCACACATTAATCTACATCAGAGAAAGAAAAGAGAAAAATAGAAAAGTAATGCGGAAGGCTCTGCCTCCAAATGGAGAGAAGCCTCCAATATATAGAGCTCTTAGTTGCTCTGAATCGTCATGGCTGACAATTTTTCCTCTAATAATTAAGCAGTTTGACGTCACCGCTTACATCATCTTCAATAATTCACCTCTTCACATGACTGACAATTTTTTCTCTAATAATTGAGCAGTTTGACGTCACTACTTACATCATATTCAATAATTCACTACTTCAACTTTTCTTGATTTTTCTAGTGAGTGGTCCCATATTTTTTCCATCTGTCAAGCTTTTCTTGAGATATACAATAATTTCAGAGAATCTTTTCAAAAGTTTTTGGCTTCTAGCTTTTCCCGTATTTCTTGTATTGTATCCCTTTTCTGGCAATACATGCACTTATGTAATCTTTCATTCTGTTGAAGCTTCTAACAAAATAATTCTTTCACTGTTTTACTTGCACTGACATTATTTTTAATTAAAATTGAATGTCATTTTTTATACATAGCTTCATGTATTTTTCAAGTAGATTGCTTATATTGACTATAAATAAATAAATTTTTAGAGCAATGATAAACCCATATATTGGATATATCAATCTTTTTCGTCTCAATCCATATTTGATATAATTCTTCAGCTTTATTTCTCTGAAATTGAATTCCAGTAGGTTTATATTTGGGAATATATGGTTTGCTACTAATCTCTATTTAAATTATAGAAATATTTCCTTCTTTTTCTTCAGAATAAGTTTGAAATATTTTCATAAATATATTCTAATGCTTAATTACATAATGAAAAACTTCTACAACATCAGATATTTGTTTTGGAAGTACTTTGAGAATATTTTCATCTTCTAAATAAATCATTCTTATCATTCCACATTTATATAATTCAGATATAATTTTATAGTCAGAATTTCCATATATATAAGTAACTTGATAATTTCCAATTGTATAGAAATACATTTGAGAATTAATTCTCTCGTTATAAAGAGAAAATTGTTGTCATTCATTCGATATTCCTGTAAAGTTCTTTTTAGGACTTATATCCTTATTTTGTAATATTTTTAAATAGGATGGTTTATAATTAGAAGAAGTTGATGCCTCTTTATTAATTTTTAATTTATTTAGAACCTTTATCTCTTCAAATATTGATTCTTCTTTTATATTTTTGAGATTAGATAAATCTCTATTTTTTCTTAATTCACACACATGTATTAATTCATCTTCCTTGATTTCTCCTTTGAGATAATCTCTAATTTTTATAGACTCTTTCATAATTCTTTCACCATAAGATATTTCACATTTAAGCTTCCACATCTGTAATTCCAATACTTCGAGATAGCTTGATATGTTTGGATTAGACTTTATATCTTTTTCCTGGTTTGAATCATATAATTTCATAATTTCATCTTTTGATAGATCTATTTCCTGCATAATTCACGAGATAAGATATCAACTAAACTATTTTTACTTCCTTCTATATATTCTAATTCAAAAGAATAAGTAGAAAACCAGCTTTGCCATCTAATTAATCTTTTATTTGGTAAAGAGTCTATAATTTTTCCGTTAATAAAGGATATAGCAGTTTTATTTTCAGTTATGATTAAGGTCTCATTATAAAATATTTCAAATTTTTTAATAACCTTTTTAATTGCTAAAAGTACTTTTTCGTTAATATGATAATTTTGTTCAGTAGGAGTGTACGTACCTGAGCCGTATTTGCAGAGAAGTTCTTTCTCATTTCTTCGTGCTTTAAGAATAGCTCCCCATGCAATCTCAAAACTATCAGTTTCTATAATTAAATAATCTCCGAGCATTGGTAAATTAAGTTTTGATAGATTTTACATAAATTGTTATTTCTTGTAAGATTTTTTGTTCTTTTTCATCCCAATTCCATGCCATGTTTTTTCTTAACTTTTTTTGAAGTGGAGCTTTTAATTCTGCTAGGTTTTTTATAAAAGCTTCCGCATAATTAATTCATCCTAAAAATAATTACAAATCTTTATTATTGTTTATATTTTTAAAATAATCTATTTTTTTTAGAATATGATCTTGTAATTCTATGGCTCCTTTATCTATAATTAATCCTAAAAATTCTACAGTATTTGTGATAAAAATAGCTTTTTTCTTACTTAATGTTATTCCATGTTTTTTAGTTTTCTAAGATAACATAGTTAAATGTTTTAAATGTTGAGTAATATTTTCGCTAAATATTAACATATCATCTACATAAATTAAACAAAAATGAAAGAATTCAGAGAATATGTTATCCATTTTTCTTTGAAATATTTGTGGGGGCATTTTAAGACTGAATGGCATAACATTCCATTGATAGTGTCCATACGGCGTACTAAATGCTGTAAATTCTTTGTTACTTTGATGCACCATAATTTGCCAAAAACCAGATTTGCAATCTAATTTTGAGAACCATTTGACAGTTTTACTATGGTTTATTAGTACTTCTTTGTTGGGTAAGAAGTATCCATCAAACTTTGTACTAGCATCCTTTCTTCGAAACACAGTGAATTGGGTTTACCCAAACACTATCTGAAATAGGATATATAATTCCAGCATCTAACCATTTTAAAATCTCTTTTTTAACAACTTCTTTCATTATTGGGTTTAATCTCCTCTGAGGATCAGCTTTAGATTCTTTCATTATTGGGTTTAATCTCCTCTAAGGATCAGCTTTAGGTTCGTATTGTTCATCTAATATAATTCTGTGCATTACAAATTGAAGGACTAATTCTTTTAATATCTGCTAAAGTCCATCCAAAAGCCTTTTTATACATGTTCAACAATTCTATCAACTTTTGTTCTTGAGTTTTAGTTAACTCAGAAGATATAATAACAGGCAATGTAGATGACTCTCCTAAAAATACATATTTTAAATGGGCAGGTAATATCTTTAATTCAAGTTCAGGTGGTTTAATACTTGAAGGAATAAGATTTTTACTATAATTTTACAACATGTCTAACGTTTCAAATTTGCTCTGAATATAATCCAAATCTTCTCCTTTTATTTCATCTTCATTCTAAAAAATTTCTCCTTGCTTATCTTCACACTCATTCTTAAACTGTTCATTACTCAAATAATCAGCTACTTCCATCCCGAAACATTCATTATCTTTTTCTATTGCAGAATATTTCATAGCTTTTGTTATATTAAATTTTAATTCTTAATCATTACTCTCATCATTAATTCTCCTTTTTGTACATCTATTACAGCTCTTCCTGTTGCAAGAAATGGTCTCCCTAAAATAATAGGAATCTTTTTATCTTCCTCCATATCTAATACTATAAAATGTACAGTGAAAATAAATTTCTCCAGTTTTACTAGTACATCCTCTATAACTCCTTTTGAATAAATTATTGATCGATCAGCTAACTGAAGAGTTACAGTAGTAGGGGAAATTTCTCCCAAATCTAAACGTTTAAAGATCAATAAGGGTATAAGATTGATACTCGCTCCTAAATTACATAAAGCTTTTCCCTAAAACTTTTCACCAATCACACAAGGTATAGTAAAACTATCAGGATCTTTTAATTTTTCAAGAAGCTTTTCTTGTATCAAGATTGATCCTTCATAAATTTCACATAACTCGACATTTGTTCTAAAGCTTCAACAAAAGGAATATTTATCCTTAATTTCTTAAGGATTTCCTAAAATTTTATAAATTATTTATGTTTATTTTTCTGCTTGAGTCTTTAAGGAAACAGAGGTAATGGTTTTTCTAAAGGAACCTGTGTTTGTTCATTTTCATGTTGATCATTTTCCATTTCTTCCTTCTCTTGATCAACTTCAGTTTTGATTTGGATCCTTGTTTCAACTTCCTTTCTACTTCGTAATTGAATAGTTTTAATTTGCTCTTTATTTTGATCTTTTGAATTAACTTCCACAGTACTCGGAAGAATTCCAGAAGGTCTGTTACTAAGTGCAGTAGCAAAATGTTCTAATTGATATTCAATATTTCTAATAGCAGCCCCTTGATTTTGTATTTGATTTCCTATATTCAATATCACTTCTTTCATCGTCAACTTCTTTTTCTTAACTTGTGGGATAGGATTGGAGTTAAATCCTAGGGGATAATAAGGTCAAAAATTAGGATTTCCTTGATTGTTTAGATTTTCGGATGGATTCACCGGATTGTTATAATTATTCCAACTAAAATTAGGGTGATTTTTCCATCCAGGGTTAAAATAGTTAGAATAGGGATTGTTATTTTGATTATTTATAGTGTTTAAAGTTTTATAAGATGGTTGAGTATCAGTAATATGTCCTACTGAATTCTCCTCTAATATTGGGGGTATTTGAGAATAGTTCACTCCTATTTGATCAATCATTTTAGAAATAACATCAATTTGAGATGCCAAAATAAACATTGCATCAGAATCATGAATACTGACTACTCTCTTAGGATTTACCCTTTTAGATGGCCATTGAAAATTATTAATAGTCATTTCTTCAATTAAAGAATATGCTTCATCAAAAGATTTTGACATTAATGTTCCACCCGCAGCAGCATCTATAATAGATCTTAATGATCTTACTAATCCATTGTAAAATGTTTGAATTATTAACTAATCTGGTAAAGCATGGTGTGGACATCTTATCTATAATAGATCTAAATGATCCTACTAATCCATTGTAAAAAGTTTGAATTATTAACCAATCTGGTAAAGCATAGTGTGGACATTTTTTGATCCTACTAATCCATTGTAAAATATTTGAATTATTAATCAATCTGGTAAAGCATGATGTGGACACTTCGTAAGAAGATCTTAAATTCTTCCCAGGCTTCATATATTGATTTCCCTCAAACTAATCATTTCTAAGCTTAGCAGTTTTCGAGGGTGGAAAATATTTAGCCAAGAATTTTTGTGATATTTCTCCCCAAGTTCTAATAGATCCAGGTGGTAATGAATTTAACCAAGACTTGACTTTATCCCTTAATGAAAAAGGAAAAATTCTAAGCCTAATAGCATCATTAGACACTACGTCATATTTAAATGTAACACAAATCTCAAGAAAACTAGCAAGTTGTAAGTTAGGATCTTCAGTAGGTGATCCTTCAAACTGATTATTTTGTACCATTTGGATAATAGCAAGTTTAAGCTCAAATGAATTAGCAGCAACATCAGGATTTTGAATAATCAAGTGAAGTTCAACTACTGTCAGATTCACATAATCTTTTAAAGGTCTTTGTCGATTCTCATTTATTTGATTTTCTAATTTATTTTCCATTTCTTTTAAAATTTTAATTTCTCTTTATTATTTTTGAATTTTCTAATAGTACGTTCTAACTCTGAATCGTAAGGTACTTAGCCTTCTGATCCAATATTTCGCATAAAATAATAAAGTAAGCAAAGTAAAATTCTTTTTTTAAATACTCTTAAATAAATTTCTTTTTGGATTTTTGATTTTTTTTATTTATTTAATTTTTATATATTTTTATAGTATATATATTATCTCTAACTTTCTTAATTTATCAAAACTATTTAATTTACATAAATTTAACCGTTACCTTCCCCACGCAACGACGCCAAAATCTTGATCTTGATTTTTTATATGTAAGGATTTATGAAGTTGACACCACTACATTGCCAAAAATTTGATTCTTGTATGAAAAGTAAGTTGCATAAAATATATATAGTTATAGGCAATTAATAATGGGATTTTACGCAAATATACGTATCTTTATCAAGTAATAAAGGACTTTCTCTTTAAGCCCCAAATATCGATCCCACAAGAAGGTGTAAATTGGCAATGATAAGTTTTACTAGGAATTTTAGAGAAAATCAAACGAAATCACTGTCACTAATTTTGAATGTTGAGATGTTATCAAAACTAAAGTACTTAACTATTAACAAAATAGAAATGCAAAGTTTAAAAAGTAAATACTAATCTACTAACTATGTTTATGTAATGAAGATTTCATATATGAAAAAGCATCATTCCCACTACAATGAGGTTCTGGTGAAATGAGATGAGATAAATGTTTGTAATATGTATTGTGTCAAATAGGAGTAATCATAATTCTCTACCTTGATACAGTGCATAGAATATCATTGGCTAATCTTATGTTTAGTCCATAAATTCGTGGCTAGGATAGGAGGATACCGACTCCCACTCTAGAGCTCCCACTTACCTTCACCTGAAGGCTAACTCTTGCTTTAGTTTTTAAACACTAAGACCAAATTGGGGATTTAGTCTTTCACCCTGAAGATTCTTCAATTTTACACCCAATAAAGAATATTTCCCTATTTATTTGCACTTAATTCCATGAACGAATTTCTCATTCATGAAATCAAATGTGATCCTCACTCTGTTGTAAAACTCATACTCCATTTCCCAGATCATATGTTTTACAACATATTTTAAAAATTCAATTGGTCAGATCAAAATGAAAATTAAGTTCAGAGTTGAAAAATCATCACAATTTATTTTATATTTTAATTTTGACACATCATATTATTTTCTCATTTCACCATATCTCAGAGTAGGGAGAAAGATAGAGTTAATTACTCAGAATTCATGAGAAAGACACACANTTAGAGGCCTATTAAACTTAATATGCTTCGCTCAATGAAATCATCCTTAATTAAAATTTTAAGGACTCACCATAATATGACATAGAGTTAGGAAAATTTTACCTTTCGTGCTCTTCATAAACTGTCTTACAATGCATTTTAAGTTTCAGGTGGTGGAACGAGATAACTCGCCAGGTACACTTTTACAGTTTTTCAGCGTTGTTTTTCTTGTACTTTCATATTGTACTTTAATACCTGCAAATTTGCATGCTAAACAACTATCCCACCCTGCATGAAAACTAAAACCATCAGGATAGCCACATACCCAAAATCAAAATAAAAAAAATCAACCAAGATAAAATTCACCGCCACAACATTCAAAATATAAAACAGCTCAAAATTTAATCACAAACATCATACAAAACCACAACTTCAACTAAATTAAGATGTCTCTACCGAATGATCGGGAATCCCTCAGAGGAGGTAACCTACTTTTGCTAACGAGGCTTCCCACGGTTTAAATGAAATTATGGAATTCATTAACTTGAATTTAGTAAGTTCATTTGGACTAATTGAATCCAATAGAAAATAGTGATACCGGAACAAGGAAACCGTAGGATCCTAACCGGTGTCGCTCTAATCAACTTTAGATAGTGATGCTGGAACGAGGGAACTGTAGGATCCTAACCGGTGTCGCTCTAATCAACTTTAATACGTAGTGGTGTCGGAACGAGAGAATCGTAGGATCCTAATCGGTGTCCCTCTAATCAACTTTAATATACCCCTCTATAAAATTTAAAGAACTTCAACCATAGGGCCACCTGATTTGATATTATAACTTGACACACTTGATAACTCAAACTCGTCACGGCAGGAGCTTGGAGCTAGCTTGGTGGGCAGCACGGCCATCTTCAACAGCAAAACCAGTCTTCCCCAGCTAAATCAATCTTCCTTCCTTAGACTTAAACAACAAAGCCATAGGACTTCGAGGTCGCTTGCTTATGCAACGTAAATCCTCACCTTATCTTTAGGCCTTTGCATAGCCCTGCTATACAATATAAGCCTAACTCGTCTTAGGATTCCGAGGTTGTCGTCTATGACGACCTAAATCCTCACATCTTCCAGGCTATTTGTGTGATCATTTCACACAAATGTAAGCCCTAA